>PYUH01004033.1:1615112-1653196 GCA_016808085.1 Suaeda aralocaspica | reverse complement strand
TTTAACAATTTTTTTTTTTTTTTTTTTTTTTTTCTTTTTTGCCATTTTAACCGAACTACGGTCACACTCCAGAGTTCTTTGTGTTTTTTTTTTCTACACCTATGAATTGAAATATATACATTTCAATGCTTAGTCGTCAACAAGCTAAGGCATCTCTTGTGAAACAAGGACCCTCCCAAATCGTTCTTGCTCTCATTGCTCGAAATCAACAAACTTAAACGTATTAATAATTGTTGTGAGGAGGTTTATGGTGCAATCGCTTAATTATACAATTATAATCAAATGAGCAAGGTACACCAGTTGTACCAAGACATCAATTGCATCTGCCTTCAATTTGATATAAACACAGTGGCCATCTCAAATCTAGTATTAGTGTATTATGATATTATCATTGAATTTGTGTACACTATGTGATATTGAATTGAGTAGAAATTGTTTACGGGTGAATCTAGACTCTCTTTTGGCCACGTTCGTACGTACTCTCGTTGTCTTTAAGTACGCATTAATTTAGTTCATGACCTAAAGGTTAAATCCATGCAAGGTTTAAAATCTTCCTCTAAAGTTTCATTGACAACTATTACGTGTTTATTTTGTAATCAAGTGAAATTCATTCCGTAGTGACTTCCTACATGTCAATTACATTCATATTTCACATGTATAAATAATAAAACTAATGGACAAATTTACACACATCACACCAATTCATAACTAAAATGTATATTACAAATTCATTATAACACACAGACAAGGAAAATCGACATTTTAACGTGTCTAAACAACCACAGGTTAATCTGATACAGATTATTGAAATAATTGTCTTATCCATGTCACCCACGCTACATCGTAACAAAACTCTTCTTTAGCTCAAGTGAATATATCTCCTCGCGGATCGCCACCACCCAACCCAACCCAACTCTCGCTACCCCTCCCCTTGTACACACAAAAGAAAGGGGAAAATTAGTCCCAAAGAAATAGGAACAAGGCTAAAGGTATATTCTAGAATCTTGTCATGACATGAAATAAACAAATACATGGTATTACATTATATAGTATAGTATATTTGTATTATTTATATTTAAGCACCCACCAATCGAGTATAGGCGTGCAAAATATACAAGTAATATGGAGTAAGAGCGTGTGAATTGAGTAAACAAAGCGTGCCAAAAGCCCCTATGCTCTATCACGTGCTCCTCTTCTACCCCCATTTTTCTTTATATAAACCCCTCAAAATATCACTTACTTCACTACTTCACTACTTCACTACTTCACTACTTCACTCTACTTAGCTTTTTTCTCTCAATTTTACCAAAACAAACAAACAAAAATAAATAAACCAACCAATTACAAGTAGAAGAAGTAGCAACAAAATTAGTAACTCAATTACTAAAAAGAGAGTTTTATTTTTATTTGTTTATTATTACACCAACTTTTTGCATTTGTTGTGTGACACACATATTAGAAGAATAGTGACAACTTAAGTGGGACATAAAAAAAACAGAACAAAAAGAAAGATTTTTCAGAGTTTTTTCTTTTCTTTTCTTTTCTTTTGTGTATATGTAAACAAAAAAAAAAAAAATAGAAATTAAATAGAGAAAAATAGGGAGAAAAAAAAATGGAGGGAAAAATTGAGATTAAGCAAAGTAAATTTAGGAGAATATGTGTGTTTTGTGGAAGTAGTCAAGGTAAGAAGCCTAGTTATCAAGAAGCTGCCACTGAACTTGGAAAAGAATTGGTAATTTTTTTTTTCCTTATTTATTATAGTACTATACTTTGTATATTATATCATGAAATTTCCATTTTCACTATGTGGGTATTTCTTAAAATACATTCCTTTTATGTTTTGAAGTATAAAAAAAATGATTTTTTTTTTTTCTATAAGTAAAATTTTGTTGGGTGTATCATATATTCATATGTAATGTAGTGGGTATATAAGTTTTGACTTTTGAAGCTGAAATTCTGTATATTATTATCATATCTAATTATAATGTAGTTTTATTAGTTATAAGTTATAACGCTCTCTAATAATAATATTAATTATGAGGTTTAGTTCAATGAATAATGAAATTTGTGTAATGAATAATGAATGAAGGTATCAAGGAACATTGACTTGGTATATGGAGGAGGAAGCATAGGTTTAATGGGACTTGTTTCTCAAGCGGTTCATAGTGGAGGTCGCCATGTTATAGGGTAAGTGGGTTAAATTCAATTTCATGTTATAATCATCGTTTACTTTATCCTTAATTGATAGTACGGAGTATTAATTTTAATATTTGGTAAGTGGGTTTAATTTTCTTTTTTGCATAAAACTTGATTAAAGACAACATAATGAGTGAACAAAGTCATAAGCATGCTTTTTGTAATTTGATGCTAATTTTGTTTTTTCATCTTCTTAATATTGGAATGAAACGATTCTGACACTCTCATTGCGTGTAACTAAAAACACATTTTATTATACTATCAAGGAATAGTGATACTGATTTACTACAATTATTGATTCGAGGAGTGGCAATATCACTTTTCATTTTAATTTTAGTTAGTGTTAATATTGTTAATCTTCTTGTATTAAAATAACATTATGAGTTTTTAATTTATCATGTTTGTGTGTTTGCAGAGTGATTCCCAAGACACTCATGCCTAGAGAGGTATGTATGTCTGCTGGCCTGTTCTCCCAACAAAAAGTCCTTAACCTTTTTTACTATTTTCTGCTCATTCTAATTTTAATAATATTACAACAGTGATCAAATGAAAATCACCTTTTAGATTATTCTAACTTTATTTTATTTGATTTTTAATTTGACTCATTTAACTAGTTAATATAACTTTGTTGCTATTCTTCAAAGTTACTTCTCATGTCTTGATTTTTTGTTATAATTATTTTCTTTTTAGGATCTTATCTTTCTAGTTCTAGTCTTCTTAGTTTAGTTGGTTCTACATTTTAGTCTTATCATCATATGCGTTACCTTACCTAGACTTGGGGGTAGTTGTAGACTTGTAGTCGAAACTCGAAAGGCTAAGAAGTTAATAACATCATATTAAATAATCAATCACTCTCGATGACGTTACATGTTAAGAAATACTCCGTTTAATTTTGTCTTATTTCTCAATATTCACGTGAGATGATGTTCCGTTAATGTGGCAAAGGTGTTTGAACATGAATACATACATAAAAGTTTGGAGGTAAAATGAAGGGTGCGAGTAAGACATTATCCGGAATAATAATAATAATAATAATAATAATAATAATAATAATAATAATAATAATAATAATACCCACATGTGGGAATCCTTAGCTTGTATATGAAAGTCATCTTAACCTTACACATAAGTTAGGGATGTTGTTGTTGTTTCCTTCTCCCTGTTTCATCATTCATGTGATCAGTATTTTACAGAAACTTTTTCCTTTGTGCATTTTCTTTCTTGGCTTCTTTTGAAATGGGAACTTTTTGCATTGACCCAATTGGTAAAGGGAATCGATTAGTGGTGAGGGAATAGCTGAATTTTAATATGTCGTTAACCAACAAAAAAAAAAAAAACTTTTTTATAATACTAATTACTTATACAAATATTTAAAGAATAATGAAAATCGAAAAGTATGTCTTATTTTCGCCTTTAAAACTTGAACTCTAAGTATTTGTCACTTATAGTATTGTGCATCTCAGCAAAAATAAGTTTGGAATATTTTGTTTGCAGATCACCGGCGAAACTGTAGGAGAAGTGAAGGCTGTGGCAGATATGCATCAAAGGAAAGCAGAGATGGCTCGCCATTCTGATGCTTTTATTGCTTTACCAGGTTTCTAATTTTTCCTTTACTAACCCCTTGCATAACTAATGCACTCATGTACGCATGTTCTCATTAACGTTTCAAAGTCTCTTTTGTTTACCATATTTCTACTTATCTCAGTCTAACAACTTCAAATGTTTAAGGATTAAGAGATTGAGTTACGTGAATGTAATGACAATTCAATAATGAACAACATTACGAGTAATAAATTATGGGACGAAAGGAGTATTAAACAATACAGTTCTACCAAATATATATTACTTTAGGATTCAACCAACACTATAATCCCTATATCAATGGATAATGTGTTTCAGCCTAGTCAGACCACTATTACTTTGGAAACTAGTATGAAAATAGATGAGACCCTATTATATGACAAGCATAATACTGTTTCTTCAAAAGTCTGAAGAAGCTGTAGTCCTTTTTGTTCTGTTTCCCTTTGGTTTTTGCTCCCCATTAGTTATTCCAACATTATTTGCCAACATATTTGGACTTATCTTTGTCATGAAGCTCCCATATCAAGTACTTAGCCTAATAATAGTCCATTATTGGGATGTATATAAATGCACATTTACTACTAAATTATATATATTGCCCTAAATTAGCTTTATTGTTCTCATATAATGAGCTACGATGCCTACTACTTTTGAGTCATACCATCAATCAAACCTAGTCTAAGGTATATATTGGTGAATAACAATCGAGTGTCATGACTGGTGTATAGACATTTAACCTATAATGACTACAATACGTGTATGTAGTCACCTAAAGTTTACTTTTTTGAACCTATAGCGTCGATAATTAACTTATTTAACCTATAACGCCGATAAATTATTGATATAATTCAATATTTACAGATATTTTTCCGTAAGGATTAAGAAAAATAAAGGGAGACGTTAGATGAGCTTCACACAACCCAAGAAACATATAGTGTGCAAAGAGTTAAAACTCATGTCCATGACTTAACAACATCTAGAGCACTGAATATTATAGTTTGTGATAATCTTCTAGTGAAAAACCTACTCTTTTAGTCAATATGTACTCTTCAACCATGTTACTGTGACCAATGTTGCCTCACCCTTATATGGTATCAAACATTAGGTTATGTGATTCCATTTTTTTTTTTTATCATATGGTTTATTGCTTCTACAACTGACACAGGCATGTAATTAATTATGCCCCCACTTTTCCAAAACTTATCTGAATCTTCATTTGGTGTTTAATAAATACTGTATATTGCAGAACTTTCTAGGCATCAGATTACCAGAAAGTCTCCTTTTTCTTAACTTCTATTAATGAAACAAATTACAATAACATTTACTAGGAGTACTACTACTACTAATACAGAATGTCAGAATTATGTTGTGATCGTTAATAACTTTTAGTACGTAGCAAGTAAATTGAGACGTTTCATTTATGGAAAAATTATAGTACGAGTACCTAATTTGGAATATAGGGAGTAACAGAAAAAATATACACTCTAAGGAAGTTATCAGAATCTCGTACTTTCGCCCTTCATGAAGGAAACTTTAGCTAGCTATAAGCTCCTTTGGTATGAACTTAAGGAGAGACATCAAAGACTTTTCATAAGATAATTCTGTTTTGCATATGTTGTTAAAATCAAAACAGTGTTAAATTTGCTACTAGTTCTTTACTTGCTGAACTTTATGACTAATTACATGGCATTACATGACATGCAGGTGGTTATGGAACTCTAGAAGAGCTACTAGAGGTGATAACTTGGGCTCAGCTTGGTATCCATGACAAACCGGTACATAAATTTCGTTCCCATCACTTTTCGACATTGTCAATATGTCATGAATTACCTGTCTATGTTGCAATAGACTTCAATCCATGGCTTAACAATGTAGAACATTTGCAGGTAGGTTTGCTTAATGTAGATGGTTACTACAATTCACTTCTTACTTTCATTGATCAAGCTGTGGAAGAAGGGTTCATCAGTCCTAGTGCGCGCCATATTATTGTTTCTGCTCCAACAGCTGAAGAGTTAGTCAGGAATTTGGAGGTACTGTCCTGATTTGATCAACAAAACATACCATTTAATATTCGCTTTCAAAAGCCATAATTTGGTGTCTCCATTGTCGAGTGATTGATACTCCTTCCACCCTTTCGTACTCTAAGAATTACGGAGCACCATTCACCAAAAGAAGGATATCCACTCTCAATTCGATAACATTCTGTTTTTGACCAACAAGTTCTTTAGTTTTCGAACTTTCAGCCTTATTAGGGGTCGAAACAGACACACACACGCACACACACTTGTTATTAAGTCTTGTTTTATAGATAGATGTTCACTACAATGTATAATTGTCATATGATTTGTACCTAAAAGACTGTAGAAGAAAGGTTGTTTACTACTCTCATTCCGAAATCACATTGTTCAATCACCTATCCTTACAAACATGAATAATCATATTGACCTCCAAACTTTTTCGAGGATTTACTCCATAATTTGTTAGAGCTAAACTATATGCAAATACTCTATTAAACCGAAGCTCTAACTCGATCTTGTAAACTTGTGTTACAGGACTATACTCCAAGTCATGAAGGAGTTGCTTCGAAAACGTGCTGGGAAACGGAACAGCTAGAATTTAGTCAGCAATGTGAAGTAACTAGAAGATAGTGAATGATAATTTTATGAGCATTATTAGTCTAGTAAAAAGGCTGATGATGAACTGATGAGAGGGGAGTAGGAGGAATATCAGAAGACTAATTTCATAGACTAAAAAATCTCTTCCAGGAGAATTTTTTTTTCCTTTTTTTTTTTTTTTTTTTTTTTGTAAATTATTATCAGGCAGTCAATTTCATTCAAATGTCTAAGCTTCATCAACATTTTGGAAATTTTCAGTTCTTTAAATTGTAACTATCAAATTCTAGTAAAATATTACTCCCCTTTAATTTTTGTCATATCAACTGTATAAAATTCTCTGTTTGTTTTTTTCCTACCTCTTTTTGTTAAAGCAATTACAAGCCTCTTCTTCATCTAAGCGTTAATCACAAAAAGAATGAGTCGATTGCATGAACAAAGTGCTCATAAATGTAACATATTTTTTTACGCTACAATCCTCCTTCATTCATTGATACCAGCAATGCTAGGAAGCTACATATTGACTCATTGAGTACAACCTTTTTTTTCAAGTTCTTTTTTCGTTAAATCAATTACATGCGAGCCTTAGCCTTAATTCCAAAAGGATGGAGTTAGTTGCATGAACATAATGCTTATATATGTGATTTCTTTTTAAGTTAGTTATCATGGATCTGCCACAATCCTCCTACTTTATTGAGGCTTGGAGTCAAATCCACGGTGACTAACAAGTTATAACCTACTTATTGTGATATTGACTTATTTTGCACATACTTTCAATTATTTATTTATTTATTTTTCACAAAAGAAATTAGTAGAAGAATTAGTATTATATGTATATTTATTTTATTTCATGCTATAAATGATGATATCCAATATGTATGCACCACTTTTTTTCTCTTTTAATTTGCAAGGTGTGTACCAACTTGAATGGAAATGTTAAGGTTTATCCTTTCTCAACAAACATCACCAACATTTGCTTTTTTAGGATGGCAGAATATGAGCACTATTTTCTGTTGGTCCCTAATGGCTAATGGTAGAATGATTTTAGTCCTATTTGTGATAGGAAATTGTCTTTTTATTTATACTAATATCAATGACTTATTGATGCCTCGTGTCAAACTATGATGCATTTCTAACAAAAATTCTCTTTTATTTACGGAGTATTAGTATTCATTCAAATTTTAAAATTATATATCCCACCAAACCCCTATATTCCATAATTGTATTTCCTACCACTAATGCTTCATTGTTACATATACTAGTATGTAATATATATATCACAATGGCAATTATGAAAATACAGCAACAAAGTGGGGTTGTATTTCTCACATATACAAATAAAATTTCAACCAGTATGCAGTAGTTGTATAGTTATCAATAACGGATCACAAATTATGTTGAATTTATATGGGCCCATCACTTTTATTATTTATAGATCAAAATCTAACTTTTTCCCAAAATTCCAATTACTATTGCTCTTTCTTCTTCACTGCAGTAACTTGCATAGTTGCAAGTGATTGTAAGTTTTCCTTGAAAAAAAAACAAATTTAATTTTTTTAAACCCAAAAAAAAATAATTTCAACTTGCATGTTACTGGAGGCCATATATGCTACCTACTGAACAACGTTATTAATCATCTAACATCGAAGAGGAGATGTTCAGATCCTAGAGACTCTTTGTCAAGCGTTGTTGGTTTTGCGGAATTACGGATGCGTGTAAATTTTCATAGTAAACTTGGGAGTTGGTTGTCCGGTTAAAACTTCGAATCACAGTTAAAACTTCCAATCATAAATTATAATTTGACAAATTAATTTGACAAAACTTCCGATCATAAAATATAATCTACAAATTAAACAAAAAGATTTACAAATAATATAGAATTCTATGTGAAATTAATCCACACAAAACTTGTTTTTAGAACATACTTAGACCAATGGAATTCTGATGGATCTTCGTCGATAGGCCAATGTAACAACACTAACTAGATCCTTAATAATGGTAATTGAAAGTTTGAAAAATCAGGTCTAGTGGTTGGTGGTGGGAGGCATCCGAATTCCGAATGCGGTTGGTGGTGACATTTCTCCTCCCCTTAATTGCGAAACTCTGTTCTTCAATGGTGGTGAGGTGGTACTTTATTTGATCCACCTTCAGTAGAATATATTTCTAGTTTTAGAGTTTTGTATTTCCCTTTTTTCTTTACACCTTTGACAGAAGGTATACAAAACAATGACTACATACCCGTCTGTTTTGAACGACTTTCGTTCAATAAGAAATGACCTAATTACCCCTGTGAGATGATTGCTTATCCATCTCACAGTGAGTTGTTAGGAATTCCTCTCTGTATTAATATATCTACATGTTCACCGATTATATATTTACTTTTAACATCCAATAATCCCACTAATAAATCAAACTAAATTATTCCGGTTCTTTTTATTTTCACTCATAAATACCATGCAAAACCTTCCTCGAGGTTGCCTATCCCAAGAGTATTCCTAGCCAAACACTCTCTCCTCACATTTCCTTGGTATAAGAATACGAGTAAGAGTTATAGTAGTCTTTAAAACTCAAAATGCCATCTCTTTTGAAATTAGGACGGTTTCTAAGCCCTGCATCCAACTAAGCGGATTTTAACCATGCAAGACCTTCCTCGGGGTTGCCTATCCCAAGAGTATTCCTAGCCAAACACTCTCTCCTCACATTTCCTCGTTATAAGAATACGAGTAAGAGTTATAGTAGTCTTCAAAACTCAAAAATGCCATTTCTTTTGAAATTAGGACGGTTTCTAAGCCCTGCATCCAACTAAGCAGATTTTAACCATTAGATTTCAGCTAAGAATAAAACAAATTGTTTTTTTTCCCTTCCTAAATCCAAACAGTCACTTTATTGTCATCTAGGATATAACTCAACATGAGGTTAACCCAAAAAAGAAAAGGCTAAATCTAAAACTTTCAAAATCAAATCAACTAGACAAATCAAGTTCACAAAGAGTTGTATCGAAACGAAATACTTGAGTTGTCCAATTGCATACTAAGAAGAATATTAATCACATCATATCCTTTCTTTTGATAGCACAGCATTGCTGAGTAAATATTTTGCTCCATTTTTAGCTTTTCCAACTTTTCACAACTAATGTAGAGTCAGCTAAGTTTCTTCCTGATTCTTAATTTTTATAAACAAAATTTACCAACACTTGCTAGGTCAATCGGTAAAGAGAACATCCTAGCTTCCCTGAAGGTCTCGTGTTCGAGCCTTGTAGTTGCAACAATATAAATTCGACGAAATAAGGGTACTATAACTATGATGGAACAAATTTTGTTTTTCGCATACCCCTATAAATAAGGGTACATAATACTAAGTAATAATAATTCGACGAAAAATGACTAGTGACCAACCAATGTGTAGATGAGTTGCTAATCAAACAAGTAATAAAAAAGCATGGAGACAATCACTCTATTTATGGCATCTAAAGATATTATTTTCTTTCATTGTTTCGGCTAATCTTTACAAATATACAAAAGAGTATAGGAGAGCATTATTTTATTATACTATACAGACATACAGTACATGGTCCAATGTTTACAATTACATTACCTAATTCTAACAATAAACATGTGGCCCAAAGCAAGACACAATTGTCTGCCTTACTATAATGTTAAGAAGAGACCCATGTTTTTCATTTGGTTTGCTGTCATTGGTGGTTGTTAATTGATTTGGCCATCCTTTGTTGTCTCTACTATCCCATAAAACTAAACCTTAACAACACCATCTAACAAGTACTTATGAACAACAACACTTGTTTGTTGGATTTTAAAAAAAATAAAAATATGTAGTACAAAACATGTAGATAGAATAGACTCTATTTTTCTACTTTTTTTTCTAACACTTGTTGCTTATGTATTGGTTGGGGTATTTTCATTTTCCACCTATTGCAAAAACTTTTGAGTATTGGAAGAGGCAATGGTTGTACTTGATCAAGACTAGCACTTGTAGTATCGTGTATCACTCTCACCTTGCCGGCTTGCCGGTATATTTTGTATGATCGAAAAGTATTGCATAAGTCTCTTACACTAAAATTTAGATGACTTCATATTAGCTATAACGACAAAACATATTGGAGAAAATGATTTTCTTTGATAGATTTTCGATGAGCCAATGGACAAACTTGCTTTGAAGGAGAACTAGTTCAAATTATTGTTTCAACTCAAACTCAACTAGCAAAAGCTTCTCCCTTACTTTATGCTCCCTAAGGGATTTGTACAATTTTAGGCTTTGAATAGGTTTTTTCATTTTGCAATTTCCACACTTGTTGGTCACAAAATTTACTCAATAAGATGACGAGTCAAAGAAAAGAGGACAATCAAATTTAAAAAAGAAGCAAAAAGCAAAGGACGAAAGGAATTCAATTACTTGACCTAATTGTCATTCTTTGATGTACAATAAATCTACTTGGTACGAGATTGAGTCTTCTTAGTTTTAACACGCTTTTAACCAAGATAAAGTTTTATACTTTGAAAATCATGAAAAAAAACCTTCTAGTCTAGCTTTCAAAAAAGACTCAAAAAAAAAAAAAATTGTTTGCTTCAACAAATACAAAGTAGAAATGCAATTCCAATCTTAATTGGGCTAAGGTTGCAAAAGAGGTCTATTTTGAAGAAAGTACAATTGGGCTAAATATGCAAGGAAAAGTACTGAAGTGGTGTCTAACTTAGTTGACCAAATTGAGCTTTACCAAAAAAAAATACTTTTGAGTGGACCATTATGATTGTTGCTAGACTTGCTAGTTGCTACTATTATCTATAGTACAAATGTACTATACTAGACTGCGTAATGAACTAAATCAATGGGCTTCAACCCAAGGAGATTTATGAACTAAATCCATAAGTAAGTTTCCAACCTTTTGTCATGTTCTTGTGATTTTCTAACATAGTTGATTGGTCAAGTAACACTTTTGCATAAGTTTTCGTAAATTCAGATAATAAAAAATAAGTTCAAATGCAGAGAAAAAAAATGTTCTTTTGCACTTGAATTAGTGCAACCCATTCTAAGCTAAGTTGAACACAATTTTGAGAAATTATGGATCTTTTCTGTTTACATAAGTATTAGGTCTTTAGGTAATAGAGGGTAAAGGGGATACCCTACATACATTGGGAGACAATTTGATCCGCACTGGTTTGATCCAGGATGATCAGTGATCATAAAGGTGATTAACTGATATACAAACCATTACGAATAGGAGATATTTTTACTCCAATACCATATAACAATTGGATATCTTGTATGATAGAGATTAGGATATCATATATACATCTTAAATTGCTAGAATGCTAGTTACAAAAAACAGTAGCACAGTTAGATTCTGCTACCTACATCAAGTTATCGACTTCCTGATACAAGCAGTCAGCGCCCAGATGGACAGAAGTTATGATCAGAACTTGAAGCTATGTTTTGTGTTGAATTTACGAACTTTCAAATATCTAATCGGCAACCTGCAGCAAGATTGATATGAGCTAAAGAAGTGAACCAATGCTAATGAGTCAAGAAGCTTACTTCTTATACCCCTTCATATTACTAAAGGAATACAGCAGGCTGGTTAGACTCATGCTGTTCATCCATCCCAGAACCAACAAATTATTTTAAATTTTTGAAGACTTCGAGAGCACTCTCAGGATTCTAATAGACTAGTCTTTACTGGATTTTTTCCCTTTTGTGGTGATTAAACTCAAGCCTGTGTTCTTTTGATGTGCATGCAAAGCTTACTTCTAGGTGCATTCAAGAAGCTAGAGTGCCAGCTGAATATTCGTCTTGAGACAATAGTCACAAGACAGCCCTTAATCATGAAAAAACTCATCAGCAAGCTCATTGAAGACTAGGGAGGGATTTATCCATCAGTGGTTGCCAGAGAGTTATAAGATGGTAATAAGAATTGCTGTAAGCAAAACATCAAGACAAACTAACTAGATAGTAGTTTGAGAGTATTAGGCTTCTATCACTAGCAGCAAGCAACAAACAGGGTGGATCAGCACAACATAAGACCAAGCAGCATCCATCAGATGCAAACATGAGTAGAGGATATGACAATCTCACATTTAAAAATACACAAGCGCCTTGAACTGTAGCAAACTAATTGCAGGTTTCAGTGAGAAGAAAATTGCAAACAGCAGTACAATTCAGAGCTTACATAATGCATTAACGAAGGCTAACGGGTAACTAATCTAAACTCAGACCCTCTCAAGAATAACCCACACGAAGCACAGCAAAGCTGTTTAAGGCGTAAAAATCTGAACATAAGTTCAAAACCCTCAACCTCAGTCTTAAGCTTCAAGTATCATCTTAAAATATTACCTTTTTTTTAGTTGCTTCTATATAATACTAACTTATCAACATCATATTCCATAATCAAGTTGCAGATATTCAACAGAGAAATATTGCATGAATTATGCTAATCACATTGTTTGCCACTAAAACAAAGTATCCATGTGGAAAGAAGTCGATGCTCAGATAATCAAAAATTTAAAACAGATAGGAAAGATAAAAAAAAATAGCCATTATAGTGATATACTACTAACAATCAACAGACTTTTTCATTTCAACCAATAGACTCAGATGACTGACAATTTGATACCAAATTAGCTTGAAGGACGGGGGGTGAGAGGAGAGGGGGGAGGGAGGCAGAACAAATCGTTACCTATACAACGACGACTGGATGAACATCCGAAACTGCTTTCCAGGCGCTCCAGATGCTGAGATGACACCACAGGTATCCCAAACTTCATGGCAAATGATTTCAAAGAATCACTCAAGGTCTCTCCAAAAGCAATGCTACCCCAAAAACCAAAAACTTGCTGAACAAACCAAATAGTCCAAAACTCCCATTCAGAATCGATATACAGATTTCTAATAGACAGGAATTTCATAGCCATTGCTAGCCTATACATAAGACTTCTACTACCAACTTTCACATGTTGTCTTTTCACCTTACACCTAACCACCATCATCGACCTCGACCCCAAAACCGGCCTCATATGAAACCCCTTAACAATCTTCCCCATCACCGCGACATTTCCATTCCTCCCTTTCCACTTCCTCTCCATGTAATACCTCCTAACCGCCCTCAATTCCCCCGGCTTCCCTCTCCGTTTCCTCTTTTTAACACTGCGTTGTTTAACCTTCTCCGAAAGCTTCCTCTCAAACTTCCGCCTTTTCGCTTTCAAATTATCAATCCAAATCAACCTCCCCAATGCAACAGTGAATGATAACAAATTAGGGCTATCAGAAACATACAAAAGATACTGAAGCCGTCGAATTTTCTTCCTACTCAACTTGTTTTTTCGCTTCCATATTCGACGATTAAGCTCTTGTGCAAGCATAGATTTATAATCACCATATCCCATAAGCATCATTTGTATAGACACTGAAATTTAAACCCAAAAAAAAACACAAAAATCCAAAATTAATCTTCCTACATTTCAATCAACATAATTCTTCAACTATAAACAACAAAACTACAACAAATTGCTTATATTAACCTTACTTTTTTCCGCAACCTTGCTTCGATCAGCAATTCTCCGCGTTCTAGCCATCTTTCGTCACACTGAAGTAAAAAAAAAACTTCAAAAAAGCAAAATTCGATACTTTAAACCTCAAGAAAAGCAATTAAAATTCCAAATTATGCAATAATTGAAGAAAAGGAGCAAAAATTAAAGGTTTTAAACATGAGAATTGTGCGGTTAAAAATGGCGATGAAACGAGGGTTGAGAACGCAGCAAACCTGAAATTGACGAAGTGTAGAAGAAGAATTCGACGGATTAAAGTGACGAAATAGTGTAGAATGAAGCGAATTGCATTGAATTGATGAAAGAATATTCGAAAATTTTAGGGTTTTTGAAGGAAGGAAGTTTGAATGTGAGTGTTGAGGTTTTAGCGTGCTCAAAGTTTGAGGAGATGAGTTACGCGCGCGGAGGAGTTTTGCTTCATTTTGGCGGACGATACTTTTTTTTGTTTTCCAACCCCGAAAAGAAAATAGAATGAGGCCTCGTTATTCTCGTCTTATTGTTTTTCTTTATTTTAATTTTTTTTTTCTTTATTGTACTTGTCTTATTTTTACCGAAAATATCAATAATTTATCAATGATTAATTGAATTTGATTTTTACAAATACAATAGAATTTATTGTTACTGTGAATAAGTAAAGATAAATAAGGTTAACATGGCCTAAATTTGTTGATGTTATCATGTTAGTCATTGGATGGATGGATAGAAAACTCCCCATTCAATATTTTTTTAAAATAAAGATTTATGCGAGTGAAAGAGGTGGAAAGTAGAAAACTCCTTGAATTTAAGGGGTGGAATTAAAAATTGTATGCATTAAAGTTGAATTGTTTGAATCATTTTGATTCCAATTAAGAAAAAAGAATTCAACACTAAAATATCTATTAGGGGGCATTTGGTTAAAACAATTATGGAATGAGGTATGAGTTTTGAATGATTAAAACTTATACTTTCTATTTGTTTTGCAAAATTATAAAATTGATATTTCTACGCCATCCCCAACCCCCCCCCCCCAAAGGGGTTTTAGAAACCCAAGGAAAGTGAGTTTGGTTCATAACCATACCTCTAGTCTTTAGTTATCAAATAAAAAAAAACATATCTAAGTCACAACCAAATATATGGCGTTAAGAATCAAATTTTAAACCCATATACCATCATGGTTTTATTCCTTATTATAGAACTGATCAGCCTTAGCCTGGCCCGGAAAAATGCGGCCTTTGGGCATTATATTTTTGACCCGAATTCGGGCTAGGCCCGACCCGATTTTTTTAACTTTCCCGTGGGTTTTGGCAGCTTAAATTAAAGAAGTTTTGTTAATTTTATTATTGGCCTGACCCGAAAAAGCCTGCAAAACCCGCTTCAATTTTCCGGGCTTTGGAAAACAAATTTAGGCCCGAGCCGGGTTGTCTGGCCTTCTCTAACATGTCAAGCCCGACCCAAACCAGGCACGACCCATGATCACCTCTGCCTTATTCCAATCTCATACCAAATTTTGAACCAAACACCCCCTAATTGATTTGACCAATATGTCATATTTTGCATATGGAGAAACTAAGGCCATGTTCTTCTGGACTGGAATTTTTGACACTTCAGTTCAATTCAGCTTAATTCAACTTTATTCAGTTCAACTCCATGCAGTTCAGTTCACTTCACTTCAGCTCATCTCTATTATAATTACTACTTCAATTTTAGTCCGCTTCAATTAAGTTCGGTTCACTTCAGCTCATCTCCATTATAATTACTACTTGCTACTTCATTTCAGTCCCCTTCAATTAAGTTCAGTTCACTTCAGCTCATCATCATTATAATTACTACTTCAGTTCAGCTCAATTCAGTTCATTTAAGGTTAGTTCAGTCCAGTTACATTTCACTCGAAAAAACAGGGCCTAACTTAATGCTTGGATAAGCAAATAGTCAAGTACTTGGCTTATTAGCAGGGTCTTACCAGGGTCAAAATGGTCATTTCATGCTATACTAGGGATACTTATGTTCGGAAGTTTCTCTAAATAGAAAAAGAAGCATGGTTAAATTGTTTTGATTATTTTGATACATAATCGAAACTTTTTTTTGTCAACTAACGAAGTAACGAGGATTATGAATGAGGCATATATACGAAGTTATGTACTAGAAGTGTTCAAAATCGGAATTCGAATGTTTTCAAATTCAAATATCCAGATAAGAAACTGAAATTTTTTATTCCAATTCCATTTCGGATTCAAGAAATCTAGATTGGAACATCGAAATTTCGAACCCAAATTATGTATTGAATTTCTCTTTAAATTTATTTTTATGCCTTTTAAAAAAATCGGATCGAAAATCCAGAGTTCTAGATTTTTTTGTTCCTTAACAATCCGAAGTGTGGATTTATAAACTTCATTTCATTTCCGATTTTTTAAAATCGGATTTTCGGGTTTTCCAAATTTCATAAAATCGGACCAAATATCTAAATTTTGGAAAGGAAATTCGGAACCCCGGTCAATTTCCACACTTGCCATATTTTACCTTATGGGCACCCCGGTCAATTTCCGGGATTTTTTTTCTGGGACCCGGGAGCCCCAGAAAACAGTGAATAATAGCCTTTGTTTCAGGCCCTCGAAAGGGGGGTCCCGGGCCCTGTCACTTTTTCGCACAGTTTTTTTACCACATGCTATGGACCACCACAACACTGCCCAAGATCAGTTTCAGCACCTAAAGACCTCTTATGATCCCTCTTATGGCCTCTTCCAGAGAGGGGAAAAACAACCTGAGATGGAACCGTCTAAGACCTTGTTATAATCCCTCATATGACCTTTTCACCCCGAATCCTTTGGTCTGGATTCATATTTTTACCTTACGGGCACCCTGGTCAATTTCCGGGATTCTTTTTCCCGGGACCCCGGAACCCCAAAAAACAGTGAATAATAGCCTTTGTTTCAGGCTTCTGGAGGGGCCGCCCATCACTTTTTCGCCCCATTTTTTTACCACGTGCTATGGACCACCACAGCACTCCCCAAGATCGGCTTTGGCACCTAAAGACCTCTTATGGCTTCTTCTAAAGAGGAACGAGCAAATATACCAAGCACCCAACCTAGACCCAGAATCGGTAAGGACCCATCAGGTCTAAACTCGACCTTGTTGCGTGGTTCTGGTTACAAATATTAATATCCAGTTGCATTGGTTCCAGATTTGGAACCTTGTATTCTGGACCCGGTACCCCGGTGTAGTGGTTCTAACATTGGTTGCTCAGTGACTATGGTTTCGGAATCGGGTACCCAATGTTGATATTGTGGATTTTCTCAACATATTTACTTTTGTATATTATTGTATTGAATACTTGAAGTATTGAACTATTTATTAGAGTTTGTAATATTTATTACAAGAATTGTCCATAAAATTATTTCAAGAATTAGCTTTTGACATATTTTTTTCGGGACCCTAGAACTCCCGGACACTGTGAATTATAGCCTTTGTTTTCAACTTTTGGGGGGGGGGGGTGACTCGGGCTCCGTTTTGTTTTCATCCTATATTTCTCCCGATTGTAGTAGCTGACTACAAGACATCCTACACTCGATTTTATCCTCTAAAGACTTGTTATCTCCCCTATTTAGAGAATTTCCGAAAAATGAACACTAGTGAGATCTCTTTCACTCTTTGAGATCGTCTTATGACTTTTTAAACCTCGACAAGCTGCTCGGGGGACCTTTTTTTTTACTATAGGAGCACCATGTAAAAAATTTGACGCATTTTTTTGGGACCTTGGAACCGCAAAAATCTGTGAACTGTAGTCTTCATTTTCAACTTCTAAAGGGTTATCTTTGACTCTGTTTTGATTTCGTCTTGTATTTCTCCCACTTATAGTGGTTGACTACAGGATGTACCACGCTCAATTTTATCCTTTAAAAACTTGTTATCTCCGCTCTTTACAAAATTTCTGGAAAAGAAAACTTTAGTCTTTTTCACTCTCCTGGGACCGTCTTATTACCGTTTGAACCTCGACAAGTTGTTCGGAAGACCACTTTTGATTATTGGAGCACCATTTTATATTTTTGACCTTTTCAAGACTCTTTGAAATTTATTATTTGTTTACTTTTTTACATTGTTTTATATTTCTTAATTTTAAAAATTTGCTTTGTGGGGTTGAATTGTAATGATTATACTACATCCTTTTTCTTTTTTGACGAGAAGAAAAGGAATTCCATTAAGTATTAGCCAAACGACACTTATAATCAATCTTTACAAAATCTAAAATTTCAACACAAGTACATAACTTTTTAGAAATAGTTATATCGTAGATTCAATTTATAATAGCCTTAATAAAAAACTTTATATGAAGCAATACAATCTGTGAGTTCGCTCTGGTTTAGCATGACATCCACTAATGCATAGTCGTTTTAATTTGATGAAAATACTTTCGTGGTCCTCCAAATTCTTACAAAGATTGTGAAACCCTACATCTTCATTCTTCAATCGATACACAAACATATAAATTGAACACACTTGAATAATTTTCACCATCATCTTAAGGATGAGTTTTATTTATTAAAAGCAATTAAAGGAGGTTTTGGGCCTTACCACCCGTAAAAACCCCGTGGAAGCCCCTATAAAGATTCACAAATAAAGCTAAAAAGAAAAGAGGTGGGCGAAAAAAAGAGAGAAAAGAGAAGGAAAAAAAATCTTTTAAAAAATCCTAGCAATAGAGACTAGGAAAAACTCTCTCAAGGAGAAACCTAGGAAACTCTCTAAACTTTGCCCCCTTTTTAGGCTTCATCCGATTATACTACATCCTTTATATGTCAAAGAAATGGAAAAATTATCTTAATATAATGGTCATGAAATATGATCATTGTAATACTACCTCTGGTCCACGAAATGTGCAACAAATGAATTTTTTTATATCTCACAAAAAATACCTATTTGTTACACATTTCCTGGACCCATATAGTACAAAAGTTTCAAAGTTTGTTGTTGTTGTTGTTGTTGTTGCAGCTATTGTGTTGTTGTTGTTGTCGTCGTCCAATTGTACATTGCAAAGGATTAATTTGATGTAACTATTTTGGAAAAATAAAACTAAATCCACATCTTAATATTCATTGAATAATAACCCCGATTTGTTTTGAGCTAATGCAACTATTACAACTAATACATTTCATATTGTGGTATAACCACGATGTAATAGTGCTAAATTAAAATATTGCGTAAAAATCGTACCAAACAGTTAGGATCATAGATAATGATTTCTTGCTTTTTTCAAGGGTTAAAAAGAGAATTAACAAACTCTTATTATAAACAATTAAACATCTAGGTAAGCCATGTAGTCTTACTACACTATTAAATTCAAAATGTCTAAAAAACAAAACATAAAGGAAAGGTCAAAGATAGCCTTACTTAAATTATTTAATTAATTATGAGGTAATTAAATAAATAATAGATATGTTTCTTTCTTGCCTCCATTAAAGATCTTTGTTGTTTTAGCTGTACAGCACACAGGTTTTTTTGTTAGATCCGAAGAAAAAGATGCCAAAATTTAATCTAAAACAAAGTTAATTTATAATCTTTTGTTAACATGTTGCTCTTCAAAGCGTCCAAAAACACCTTTTACCGTTGTCTTTGTTTAATAAGAAAGTCCAAACTTTGTCTTTGACATACTAGTCAAAATTGTTTTATTTTTATTTTTAATATTAGTAAGACAACAAGATTAAAAAAACAATATAATTTATTTGTTATCATTTTATGTATAGTCAAAACAAATACTCCCTAATAAGTATGAAAATACGTTACATTTTAACCTTCTTACGGCTTTAAATATATAGTAAGAGCATGTTCGATAAAAGTAGTTGTAGTCTTATAGGAGCCCCTAAAAGAATTTAAACTAGTTGTAGGAGTAGTAGTTAGTTGTCAGATTAGTACTAATTAGCTCCTAGAGGTATGTTGTCAAGGTAATTGTGGTTATATGACTGTTCAGCAAAAATGTATGTTGAAAGTGTGAAACTATAAAGTGAAAGTATTGGATCAGACCATTTGACTGTTAGATGGCCCAACCTAAATATTATACTGTCACTTTTTTTCCGGCTTAATTCGCTAGCAGTGCTATATAACCAGATGTATATATATACTATATCTTTTTTCGTATTATTTGCAACGATTTAATATAAAGTAAAGAGGAAAATTATCTAATCCTTACAGATTATATGAAATGGAGGTAGTACAAGACAACTAGGTGCAAATTTTAGACAACTTAATGCAAATTTAACATAATTATCTTCATAAATTGTTGGCTCGTCTATGGGTCAGATGACTTACACAGTACCTTCTTAACTACTCGCTCTACTTCTTTTTAATTGTTACATGAATATTTTAACTCTACTTAGCTTTAAATGTGTACGGTAAAATATAGTCATATGAGATCTTATTTAATTTGTCGTAATGTGAACTATCCAACTACATATTTTTTTGTAAATATTACAAGCTTATAACTCAATATATAAACTTTTAAAGTTGCGTCTCGGAAGATGCAAAAATTTAAATGTAGCAATTGAAAAGAAGTATAAGGTCTATAAGCGTTTAAAGTTGTGTCTCAGAAGATTGTATTTTGACCGATCAAATCCCTACAAGTTACTTAAGGACCCTCTTCTGACTATAGGAACATGAGGTAAAATTTTCGGTAACCTTTTTTCCTGGGACCCCTAAACCCTGAAAACAATGAGTTGTAGCCTTCATTCATTTTCAAACTTCGTTGGGTTGTCCCAGGCTCCGTCTTATTTTTGTCTCGTCTTTTTTATTATGTGCTGTAGGTGACCATATGATGTCCCCACGCTCAATTTCGAGCTAAAAACCTTGTTATCTTGACCGTATTTTGACCTTTTGATCAACTACGTACATGTTGCTTAGGGGTCCTCTATGGACCATAGGACCACCTTGTAAATTATTTTGGCAATATTTTTTCTCCCAGGACCCCAAAACCACCAAAAACTTTTTAGCCTTCATTTTTAACTTTTGGAGGGTTACTTAAACACTGTCTTTTTTTTTGTGCCATTTTCATATTATCATGTGTCGTAGGTGACTTTAGGTTTTCCCACGCTCGATTTTAACCAATAAAATTTGATTATCTTCAATTTTTTGAGGATTATTGAAAAAGGAAATATAATTTATTTACACTCTCACAAGACCGTATTTTACTTTTTATAACCCCTACAAATTGTTTAATGGCCCTCGTTCAGGAAACATCATAATTGTTTTTCGCTCTCATGGGATTTGTATTTTAACCCTTAGAATCCCTGCAAGTCATTTACAGGTCTTTTGTCTATAAGAGCATCATGTAAAATTTTCGATAACTTTTTTTTCTAGGACCTCGTAAACTGAGTTATAACTGTTGTTTTCGACTTCCAATGGGCTAACTTGGGCACCGTCTTATTTTGGCTCATCTTTTTACCACATGTTGTAGGTAATCCTAGGACGCCCTAAACTCTTTCGGCCCATAAAATTTTGTTGTCTTTGCTCTTCATAGGTTTACAGAAAAAGAAAACAAGTGTTTCTCGCTTTTATAGGCCCGTATTATGACCATTTGAACCCTTACAAATTTCTGAGGGGGTTCGCTTTTTGATCAAAAGACCACCATGTATAAAATTTTCAATAACTTTTATTTATTCTCGAAAACTCATAACGTTCTTCTACGACTTTCAAAGGGTTGTATTAGACTCCATATGATTTTTGTTCAGTCCAGTTCAACTCACTCCATTTCATTTCAAATCCAATTTAACTCCTTTCAATTTAGTTCAATTCAGTTACGTTTTAATTCAAAAAATAATTCCTTTCAATTTAGTCTAATTCAGTTACATTTTAATCCAAAGAAACAGGGTCTATATATATATATATATTATATATAACCAATTTAGAGAAACAGGTAAAATAATATATTTTATATTTTACCAAAAACCAAAAAAAGAAAAAAAAAAAAAAAACATTAATACAATAGTGCTGAGTGTTGCAGCAGCTATTTGGACTCTTTTGTTTCTGTGTCTTCCTTTTTCCATGATCCAAAGCTTCCATTTCAATGAATCTTCTCAACTTCTAGAGAGAGAAAACAAAAATACCATTTACCCAGAAATTTAGGAGAGAGAAAACACACACACTCACTCTCTCCACAGAGAGAGAATTTTTTCAGCCGTGTCGGTAGAGAGAGAAACTTTTTTACTCTTTTAGAGAGAGAAATAAAGTGTGTTTGTGTTTTTTGTTTTTTTTGAGTGAAAATTAGTTATGTTTATGGTGTGTTTGGTACCAAAATTTCATGTTTTTTGTTTTATACCCAAAAAATTTAATTAATTTGGGGTTTTTAATTTTAATGGGTATTTTTCTTTTCTTCAAATTGTTGCTTACTAGTGTGAAGTGAAGTTTTTTTTTTTTTTTAATTTTTTTCATTATTAGTGATTTAATTGGAGTTTAATTAGCTAAATTAAAAATCAAATTATGTGTAGATCTTGCTATTTTTGTTTCAAATTAAGAGTTTTAATGAATTCATTTAAGATTTCAACTTTTTTTTGTGCTTAAAATTTGGGTTTTTAATCCATTTCTTATTAATAAAACTTACTTCTTGGTTGAATTTGCTTTTTTTTTTTTTGGAATGAAAGAGTTTTTTTGGGGTGTAATTTTTATATTAATTTCATGAATTTGAAGAAATTTAATGGTGGAATTTTTGGGCAATGCTAAAATTTGAGTCAAATTGGTGGGTATTTTGAAGGGCTCTTGTGATATTGTCTGATTAAAAAAATTTTTTTTTTGGGGGTTTTTGAAGCTCAAAATTGGGGAATCAAGTGAAGAAATTAATTCACTGCAAAATCAAATCTTTTCATTGATGACACTCCAACTGAGGTAAGCAAATTTATTATTGTCATTTTTTTTTAATTTTCATTTGGGTATTATTTATTTAATTTTAATTTTTGTGGGATTAATTTTGATTTAGTTATTTTCATTGGTTTATGTGATATTGTGATTAGATGTGTTAAATTTGTTCATATTTTTGGTGTTTGACAGAAAAATTTTGCTTAAGAAGTTTGTAAAGTGGTGGTTTTGTGAGTTGGGTTTTGCTTGATTAGTGTTGGTACTATTGAAAAATTTTCAGCCATGATTACCTTTATGGATCCAAAAGAGAAAATAAAAGAGGTTGATAATTGTTTAGATTCTCAATTATGGCATGCCTGTGCTGGAGGGATGGTACAAATGCCGCCGGTGGCGGCTAAGGTGTACTATTTTGTTCAAGGTCATATTGAACATGCTAATGGAAATGTAGATTTTAGGAGCTTCCCACGGATTCCGTCGTATGTACTGTCTAGGGTTGAGGATATAAGGTACTTGGCTGACCATGAGACAGATGAGGTTTATGCTAAAATTCGATTGAGTCCCGTCACTAATGAGCTTGACTATGGTGATGATGATATTGGTGTTCATGGTACTGAAGTACAGGAGAATAAGCCTGCTTCATTTGCTAAAACTTTGACTCAGTCCGATGCTAATAATGGGGGAGGATTTTCTGTTCCAAGGTATTGTGCAGAGACAATCTTCCCGCGACTTGATTACTCTGCAGATCCACCTGTTCAGAATATTCTTGCAAAGGATGTTCATGGTGAACCGTGGAAATTTAGGCATATATATAGAGGAACCCCTAGGCGTCACTTATTGACTACTGGATGGAGTACATTTGTGAATGCTAAGAAGCTTATTGCTGGGGACTCTATTGTATTTTTGAGGGCTGATAACGGGGATTTATGTGTTGGGATCCGGCGGGCTAAGAGGGGACTCGGTGGCGGACTTGATTCCACTTCTGGATGGAACCCAGGATCTGCTGTTTTGAATTATGGTCCTTTCTCAGCTTATCTGAGAGAGGATGAGAATCGAATTACAAGAAATGGAAATGGTGTTGGTTTGAATTCAGGTGGTAATGCAACTGGAAAAGGCAAAGTGAAGATGGAGTCTGTCATTGAAGCTGCAAACCATGCTGCTAAAGGGAAGCCCTTTGAAGTTGTCTACTACCCTCGAGCTGGTACCCCTGAGTTTGTCGTGAAGGCTGGACATGTAAAGGCTGCACTTCAAATTCGTTGGTGTTCAGGAATGAGGTTCAAGATGCCCTTTGAAACCGAAGACTCCTCGCGGATAAGTTGGTTCATGGGCACCATATCCTCTGTTCAGGTTGCTGATCCTGTGCACTGGTCTGATTCGCCTTGGAGGCTTCTTCAGGTATTGAAATTTCTTTGATGTGAATGTAACTGTTATCTTTGCTCTTTCTAAGTTACCATGCTCTTTGACTTGGATGTCAAGGTTTTATCTAAAGCATGCTTCATGTTATAACTCATTATCATGCATGATTACATGTTACTAGTGGATTTTATTCATTTCATATTATTTTTGTGAATTTAATGATTTAATAAAAATGCTATAGGTCTTCTTTTATCCAAAACGCCTTGTGATCTTCAACCAATTACGCAATTACCTATTCTACTTTGTGTAGCTTGTATCTCTATCCATCAGATGTCTGTTCAGACTTCATACTATGTTTGACTAGCTTGCTCTTGGTGGGAATTAGCTTAGTTTTTGACAGCAGATTATGACATTCTTTGTTACATTTGTGAAATGACTTGAAAAACAATTTATAAGTTGTATACCAGTGTTTTTTCTGGTCTAAGAAAAGCTTAGGACGGAATCTGTTATGATCGACCAATCCAGTTGGAGATCTATTGTTTAAAAAATACCTTATGTGATCATTGAAATTGAAATATGAATTCCTAATAGATTGATTATTCCCTTATGCATCATGTTCGAGCTGGAAGTCTTTGTTTTAATTCATAAATTTGCTTTGTTTTTTTTGATGATGTGTATGTTTTGTTGACTTTCCAATAATTGACTTTGACAACAACCAGCTCTTAGTTTAGTTCCTAGGCAGGTTGGTGTGTTTTATTAGGATTATTAAACTGGAGACCTAGCTGAAGAAGCCACGCAAACCATATATGCAATAAAACTGCTGATCAAATTATCAAAATAAAGTTGCCTTGTGGATATAGCTTATCTTTGTCATATATATTTTATCATATTCCTATTTTGTCTTTGTGATTCTTGTCTTTGACTTTGCTTGCCATAACACCTATGCATCGATGTATATGCATTATGGTCTGGATTACTTGACTTCAATTTGATCCACAATGTTACTACCATTACCATCATAACCAAAACCTTAATCCCTAAAAGGTGAGGTTCGGTTGCATACTTGCACGAACCAATTCTCATCTTGTATAGTCATCCAAATAAATCCTTCTTTATTCATTCCTATCCAAAGCCAAATAAGGTTGTAAACCCCACCTCACAATAACCTTTTGAACTCCTTCCAATCCACATTGTTGCTATGAAATAATTAGACATTTCCCTTTTTGACATTGACAGGATGTTACCTATGAAAAGTTTAATTTTGCTGAAAATTTATCCTTGTACCTTTTGAAAATCATTTCTGGTTAAAATGTTAGATTTCTGCATTTTCTGACAAGTTAGAACTACCTTTGTAGGTAACATGGGATGAGCCGGATTTACTGCAAAATGTGAAACGGGTTAGTCCATGGTTGGTAGAATTGGTTTCCAATATGCCTGCCATCCATTTGTCACCCTTCTCACCACCCAGGAAAAAATTCAGACTTCCTCACCATCCAGATTATCCCATGGATGGCCAACTTTCAGTCCCCACATATCCCGGAAATTTCCTAGGGCAAAGCAACCCTTTCGGATGTTTACCCGACAATTCTCCTGCTGGCATGCAGGGAGCCAGGCATGCTCAATTCGGTCTTTCATTGTCCGATCTTCACATGAGTAAATTACAGTCGGGTCTTTTTCCAGCTGGCTTCCCAGCGCTTGATCCCACTACTACACTGCCGAATAGGCCGTCTAGTTCTTTAAGTTTCCAAAAACCAGGCAGCAATGACAACATTTCTTGCTCGCTCACTATGGGAAACTCAAATTCGTCAGTAAAGAAATCTGACGTGTCAAAACCACATCAATTTGTCCTTTTCGGCAAACCAATATATACAGAACAGCAAATGTCTCTAAGTCGTTCAGGTGACACAGTCTCACCAGTTCCTACAGGTAATAGTTCATCAGAAGGCAATGTGGATAAGACAGGTAATGTTTCTGATGGTTCTGGGTCAGCCCTTAATCAGGATCGCTCTTCTACAGAACGGCTTCCATGGCTCAAGGACAACCGCCCTGAAGTGGACTTGGAGCTCGAGACTGGCCACTGTAAGGTTTTTATGGAATCTGAGAATGTGGGCCGTACACTTGAGCTCACATTGCTTAATTCTTATGATGAACTCTGCAGCAAGCTGGCTAACATGTTTGGCATAGAGAGTTCGGACATGCTTAACCGTGTAGTCTACAGAGACGGTGCAGGTTCATCCAAGCAAATCGGAGACGAGGCATTCAGGTGAAACTGGTTTCCTTTCTTCTTTCCCTTAAATTTACCGGGTTGCTGTTTATAGATTTATAGGTTTTTTTTATGTTAGTAACATGATATATGCTTGTCAAATACTAACATGTCAGGGGATGGTGGCACCAAACCTTTTGTTATGTTGCAGTGAATTTGCTAAAAGAGCAAGGAGGCTGACAATATTGATGGACTCTGGCAGTGATAACGTAGGAGCATAGAGGCATCGTAGAGGCAAAAATAAACAAGAGTGCAATTGTACAGGTAGATCTTATGGCTGTTTCTAGGTGACCCCTTTATGATTGATGCAGATGTGAGGAAGAGCACATTTAAACCAATTTTGGTTTGGTCTTCTTTAAGTGCTGAGTATAATCTTCACATACTATTTTGATTTTTCTTACCTATAAATTTTCTCGAGGATTATGAAATTCTGATACATTTTACTGGTTTAGTCGGGAATGCTAATTGAAAAACGCTAGCCTCTTCTTCGTTTTCCCTGTTTTTATGTGTGCATTAACTTTAACATTACAAATCGTAATTATGTTACATAGATGCTTCAAGGAATCATGAAAGTCATTCATGAGTTTACATTAGTCATGTTGTGCTATTATAGAAATGATATTGCATATGCACATTTCTTAGTACTCGTACTCTTCTCTTAGAGACAGTAACAGCATCACATGGAATGTCCCAAAACTCCTAGGACAAAAATTCATTATTGTTAGTTGTTGCATGCTAAAGTTCCCATTATTTGGGGATTGACAATTGTGAGGAACAAGTTAAGGAGACTTGTTGATATTCTAGCTACACAATTTTCATCTTTTCTTTTCTTGTAATCTTTTTTTTTTTTTCCTCTCTTTTAATTGTGTGGCTATAATTAAGATTTGTTTCGATTTTCTTGAATTTTTCTTGTCCGAAATTCGGAACCTATTGGAAATTGTCAAAATTTATTTGAACGTATTTCAATTACCATATCAATAGGCTATATATATTATTTTTTTCGAGCATTGTTTTATTTTCTTTTAGTAACTTGTTAATTCATAATTACTGCCATTTTAAGACAAATTTTCCACAGTTTTCTTGTAGGACAGTCTGTTGTGGTGGGCAATTAGAAACCCAATCATGTAATTAATGAGTGAAGCTGTTAAATCACATTTGTCAGCATGTAATTACTGTACTAAGCAGAAAAAAAGCAAGGAATTTATGTTCTTCATTACAAAAATGCTTTGTTTCAAACAATTCCAAAATTTGTTTTCTGGCTGCTAAGAGTAGAAAAGACAGATTGAGGTGTACTGTAGCCAAAAAGACAAATAATTATCTACGAGTATCAAAATATAATTTAAATACGAGCTTATCTTTCAAAAATTAAATTCATTACGCGCTATTAAGTACTTCCTCTCTCAAAGTTAAGGATTAATATATATAGTGCAATCGATTGTACCTATTTTTAGATTCTCAGTATAACTTGACTCAGACCTTTTCCCTTTTGGAAAATTTGTAAATAATTTGTGGTCATACAAGTAAAAATTATGATGAAAGAAACAAAATTCAGGGGGTAATTTACATAGGATAAAAGTGAAAAAAAATAAAAATTGGGAGAAAAAGGCGTGGCAAGGGAGAAAGGTAATCACAGAAAGACCGTGACGAGCCTAACAAGAGCTGACACAATGGAAGTTGCCATTTCAACATCATGTCTTTGGTTTGTTGCCCACCTTTCTTGCATACATCTTCTACCTTTCTCTCCTCCATTATTATTAGGGTTTACAATTTTTATATGTAATAATTATTTTGTTCATTACTAGAATTGGATTTTGTCCATTAAATAGTAGGAGTAGGTGACAAATTGCAATTTTGTCAATTTGAATGAGCTTGAGAGTAGGTTTGTCTTACCTCTCACCCTTATCGAGAGTTTGAGTCTATACTTAAAATTTCTTTTTAACTCGAAGTACTTAGTTGTAAGTTCTGAAAATTTTGGCAAGCACAAGTCGTAACATGCTCGTAAATACAATTGTTTTTACCATTTGTTATGAATCACCACAGAACTGCCCATGATCGGTTTCAGTCTCTAAAGACATATAATCATCCTATTATAGCCTCTTTTGGTGAAGAATATACAGGCTCTTGTGGGAACCGTAAAAAATCTTGTTATCAACTCTCTTAAGACCTTTTCACAGGACCCGCCAACGCTCATGAAAACCCAGGTTTCGGCCGGTACTCTATTCTCCCGACCGGGTTTGATAACGAGGCCACCTTCACAACCTTCTCTCTTCTGTCCTAATCTGCGAATCGCTTGGTCAGGGGTCATATTTTGACCATACGGATATCCCGAAGAATTTTCAGCAATTTTTCCCTGGGACCCTGGAACCCCAAAACCAGTGGATAGGGCCTCCAGAGGAGTCGTCCCAGAACTCGTCTTTTTTTTTTGCTCAATTTTTTTTACCACGTGCTATGTACCACCTTAAGACTCTTCACAATCGATTTCGACCCCTAAATATCTGTTATCATAAGAAAAACATTGATTTAGAGTAGGTTTTAAAAGGGATCATTTATTAATTAGTAATTTTACCTTTTTTTTTATGTGATTATGATTATGATGTGCAAAGTATATGTTATAAAGCTTTTCATTGCATAGTGATAGATGAAATTTTGAGCTTGTATAGTTGCTCAAGAATGTAGTAGTCATGTATAACATGTGTGTCCTACCTTCTATTTTCTCCTGTGTTTTTGGCCATTTTCCTTTTTCTAACCTAACATTAAAATTAACATTACCCCTTACAATAGTTGTATTGCATAACTTAGGAAAAGACATGTTGTCATTGAATGTCCTTTTACACAAGGGAATAGTATTATAGTGCAGAAAGTTGTTGCCCCATTTTCTGCCGCCTATTTTTAAGCTATTATTTATTGACTATTGTAGTTCAAAATAACAAGATCTAATATATCCTTGCTGTTACAAGTATCGATTATACAAATTGTTGTTCAATCTAGAGTATTCACTCAAATTCATTGCTAGGTAACTTGATTAATACAAAGAATCATCACTAAGTAAGCATATGAGTGACATTCTTTTTAGAATACTTCCTTATGAGTTTCAAAATTACATTTTAACATAGCTTGAAATCGAAAGATCCTTCATAACTTATCATGACTTAAGATCTAAACCCTCAAATCCCCAAAATACATGAATTCGATAATGATCATATGTTAATTATGAATCTTGATAAACTAAGCTATAACTTGGTCTAAACAACTCTACCCACACAGTCACAAACTAAAAATTGAAAAAAAGGTTTGACTTGATACTAGTTTGGTTCAAACTCTATTAGAGCCTAAAATAACTCTATTTAAACATATTTGAAACTTGAACTGACCTTATCAATTTCTAAGTAGGCGAAAGTGAATACAAGGTCAATTAGTTTCAAATTTATTAAAATCTTGACTAATATTCAAAAAGACAAACAAATAGTTTACTTTGACAATTTTATTACAGTAAAACATTTCAAAGGAAGATTAATATAAAAGCACCCTTATTCTTAGGAAAAGTCTATGTTGACTTTCAAATTTCAGGTATGTTATTACTTATTAGTTCATATCAATATAAAGGATATTTCACGATAAGAAATTGCCAAAGGTTTATTTAGAACAAATAGAAAGCTGCCACGTGGATAAGGCAAATCTGACATAACATCTGCTTAGGTTTAAATGTTTATACAACTTGTAGTCATGCAATATCACATGTTTTAGACGTACTTCATTGTAATATCCTTTATCTTACTCTAATGTGTAGTACTTCATGATTATGCGTTTTTCATTGAAACTGATATGTTCTTAATTCGCAAAGAACCATATCTCACTATTATTACTACCTTCAATCCAACTACTTGTAAAGATTTGATATAAAGTGTGAGTAGAAAATGTGAAATCGTTGAAAATGAAATATATAGCATCATACTCTGATCTCTCCGTTATTTTTTTATGCAATTTTTGGATATTTTTTTATGTAAGATTAAATATTCAAAAGTTACATCTACAAAAACGGAGATAGTATATTTTTAATACTAGGATACATATATGTTTATTTCAACATACATTTTTGTGAGCTAGAGTGTGATGGGTCAAACTATATATATAAAAAATATTAGTAATATCCAAGACTTTCCTCACGTAAATGAGTATAATCAATCGCACTATCCAGATAGCTTAACTCAGCAGTTAAAATTTTAGATTTTAATCCCAAGTTAGGTGTTAATTTTAACATTAATTAAAATAGTTACACAGAAATTCAATTTCTAACTCTAGTAAAAATATTGACACTAAAGGAAAGGTATTGAAGTGATAAGGTGGAGTCATGGAGATGCAAATGTCTTAATTATATTAGTGATAAACAATGGTCATTAGCCCACTTAATTATGGTATTAATAACATATCGGGATTGCAGCATTTATGGAGTAAAAAAGAGGTAGCTCCAAACACAAGGTCAAGGAGAGTAATGAAAGCAAAGGGTGCAAGAAATTTTAAAATTTTGAAAACAGCTTATATATATATATATATATATATATATATATATATATAGAAAAAATAAAAATGGGTAGTGACTAGTGATATATGTATCCTTGCTACAAATACGCTATTAATACTTTTTAAGTGGGTAGTCAATCTCTTTAATGATATATGTAGCTCCAAGGCTACAAATAAGCATTAAATTTATAGACTAAAATGAAAATATTTTAGGAATTTATAACAAAATTACATGTAGTCCGGTGTAATAAATGTATCATTTAATTTGACTTAAGATTTCCATCTTAGTCTTCTTAATTATATATTTCTAGACTAAAGGCTATGTATATCATTTCTCTTCTTATTGTAGTTTACGTTTAAAATCTTTTTATGAGTAAAAAATTCATCAAAGCGTAACCAGTGAAATCCACGGAGTAATGATTTGGGAATGCATGAGAAAATTATGTATTTTTATCAGTGTAATTAATACATAGTACTTAATTTGGGTTATCTACTTTTAGCATCTTATATGTGCCCTTAGGGTGTTAGTGTTATGTATGCCATGTTCCTATAAATTAGATAGAAAAAATAGTGCATACATTAAGTGTGTCATGTAAAATAAAATTACTATACAACAACTAATTTTAAGTTGTCTTTAACCTTTATGTGTTGATATCAATTGACATTTTTAAAAGACAACTTTTGCGAAGGCTGTGCTAGTCAGAGTTGTTTTTGTTGACTGAAAGTACTTTTTTTTTTTTTTTAATGTATGAGCAAAAAAGTAAGTAACTAATTTAGATCAAAATCAAGTAAATTAAATTTGATATACTTTCTGCATTTCCAATTAATCGCAACATATTGATTCGACACACATATTAAAAAAGTAATTTAAATATATACGAACAAATTACTCGAAATAATTTTAACACAAATAACTTATAGATATGCTCTTGCTTGTGTTTTAACTTAATCACTTGCATTTGCAAATCTCTTATTTGAAATTACTTTTAATTTTGTGGTATGTTGCGGGTAATTGAAAGCGGAAAAAGTATATAATTATTAAACACTTGTGTTGTATAAAAGTTTGTCAACCAAACAAATAAAATGTTGAGGTTGAAAATGTGTAGTGAACCTTAAAGTAATTTTCAATTTTTAAGAAAACAATATTCCGTAACACATTCTATGAAATGAAAACCGCACGTGAGAGTGAGTGACCCCACATGTGAGAGAGAGAAATGGTCAACAATAATGGGTTCACGTGTGGGTGACGTCATCATAAGAAACCGGTAGAGTGTGTTGCGGCGTTTAGAGGATCGGGCTGTTTGATGTTCCTTTCATCCCAATGTTTGACCATTATTTTTTTTACCTCTTTTCCAATTTTACCCTCCATTATTTTATTACCTTAAAAATTAGTGTATACATCTCATTTCTCGAGTAATTTTCAATTTCTCATCTCATGGTTCAACCCTTTTAAACGTTAATTTATTTTTTTCCTTGTTGTTATCATTAGTTAATGTTGTTTTATGGTTTTTAAACCATGGATTAATGCATGCTCAGTCATCAATGAGTTGTTGACTTGGGAGTTAGGGCTATAGGCCCTGGTTAGTTGGTCACTGGCCCTTGTTATAATTATCGAAAGTTGAAAAGCTACCATGTTTTTGGTTTATTATAGTTCTATACTCCCTTGGTTGATAATTATCCGTTTGTAATCTGCTAGTTTAGTGTAAAAAATTCAAATGCAGTTTAAGGTTTAAAGTCATAATTTTTTCGACTTATTTTCAGTTTAGTTTAATAAACTTTTGTTCATTTTTGTATAGTTCAACTCAAATCAGTTAAAACCAACCGCAAAAAATTAAACTTAACATGTTAGACAGCTAGTGAAGAATGTAAAGGTAAGGATATTCTTTATTTCTTGGAATTGAGATTATGACATCACAATTGCTAGAGATCGACTTTTTGGGTCATGGGGTTTCCTCCGTTTTCTATTCCTTATATATGAGAAATCTTGATCCAATATAATCCATCATCTTAGTAGTCAAAATAGAACACCAAATTTGAAGTAATTTGATGGAAGACAAAGGAGAAAGGGAAACATAGGACATTTCCAAGGCATTGTTTTTGTGTTTTACTGATATTGATTTCAGCACCTACATGTATGTAAAAAGTATAAATATAAGCATAAATATAATATTATTGCTTGTAAAATAAGGGAAATTAAAAGGAAATCAAATAAAGAAGTAATCCCAAGGAAAAGGAGCAAGACCGAAGACAAAGCACTTAAAAAGTGGGGACTGACTAACTTTGAGAGATCCGAGTCACTGAAATTAAGGGGATACCCATGTCCATGTCATTCACATCCAATCTTACCCTTTTGGTTTTTCTTGTTTTTTCCCTACCTTTTTTGATGAAAAAAAGAAAAAAAAAATTCTTTAAGGAATCAATTACTCCTATGAGGTTATGACTTATGATAATATAATGTTACTAATAAAAAAGAAAGCATTTTCGAGTTATATACTGTAGGATTGTTCAAAATAATCCGATCCGTCATCTGAGCGATCCGATCCGATAAAGTTGAATAATGTTTTTGATTTTTTGGTTTCGGATATCCGATAAAAATCGGCTCAGATACGGATCACATTTATTGGATTGTCGGATTTCCGAAAACGTGAAAAAATAAGCTTTCGGATCGGATCGAATCACGGATTGGATTGCACATATTCCGGATCAAGTCAGATTATTTCGTTAAATTTAAGAGTTTTGTGTTTCTTTACGCTAATTTTTTTATTAAGTCATAAACTTTTGGGTCGTCGGATATCCGGTTATCCGATCCGACCAACTTTTGGATATTTCGAATCGGATATGGATCACGTTTTAGCCGATCCGAAAATGTCGAATGTCCGACTTGTACGTGATAAACAAATAATGTTTATTGATATTATGATGCTGTAGAACCAAATAAATATTGTACGTGATGTGTTCTTCATATGGATGGAGAACTATTCACATTGTATTTTAAATGAACAAGAGTAAACAACAAACTTTTCATGTAAATGTCAAGAAATGTTCACTGATATATGTTGTTTATTAGGTATGTAACATGTGAATTGTACTTTATAAATGGTGATTTGGGACAAAATAATTTTCAAAAAAATCGTTCATAGAACATATATCAATACTTTAAGTTTCATAATTCATAGAAGCCTCTTTTACAAAGACATAAGACATTTTAAATATACATAGACTAGTTTAGCAGTTCGCGACAAGATCATAATTATTTAGGAAGGTAACTCATCTAGCCCTTATGCATCTATAAGGCATAATTGTGGGGTTTGCAAAGAGTATTTCAAGTAATGAAGCAAAAGTCATATCGGTTGCATCTATCACGTCTTTCTTTTTCTGATAAGGTATTGCGGTATTATTTGAAGAATAAGACTTTATTGTTATTGTCGTCTGTGTTCTGTATTACGCAAAATTGTGTTTCTTTATGTGGACATGTGGCTTATTATTAAACCAAAAACATAGAACAAAACGTGCCTAATAATGTTTAGGCAAGATGGTTACAAATACTACGAATGCCATCTAACAACCACAAATTGGGCTTTACTGATGAGATACTTGAGGCCAATTATGATAGCTTTGAGGATATTGGCAAATTAAATGAGTGTTGGATTACAAGCACAATAAATGGCCATTACAACTTACAAGTCACATATTTGACAATGTTGACTATAACATTTACGTTGTGTTCAAGACATGATATCAAAGTCAAGTTCACGTACATGATTGACCTTAATGCCATCGTATGCATTGTAAACAAGAAACCAATTTAATAGGAGAGGGACCAAGGTGGTTCGGTATAGCCGTATAGTTAATTGGGAGTCCAACTCATAACCTAAGGTAGAGTGCGAGTTTGGTCCCTGCATACAAGTGGTCATTCCTCTTACCTTATCCTTACTCCAAACCATTTGCGCTGTGATTAGAAAGAGAGTATCCTAACAGTAAAGATCAAAGTCGTTGAAAGAATCAAAACATTACTCCTTGTGGTCTACATATTGATCATATGAACCAAGAGGTAAAAAAAAAGAGGGCATTATTAAATTCAAAACAAAAGTTCATGAACAAAATTTGTTGGGAAAGAACATTGAAGGGAGTTGCTTAAATGCTTACAGTTCACTCACAATGGACAAGTTGACTGAAGCAGTGAAGGCTTTCAGATGTTTTATGGCGGTATTGCTGTTGGTTAGCATCTAGTAGCTGTGCTATTGGTGGGTGGTAATCTAGAATTTTTCTTCATAATGAGATGTTCCATATTAATTGCCTAAAAATATCATAAACACTTTCACTTTCAAACAAGTTCAAGAGCAATCCTTAACGATCAAGCCGTCTGACTGTCGGACCGTCTGACAAGTTCAAGAGCAATCAATGATGATTAAACCGTCTGACCTGTTAAACATTCTTATGCATGATATTCACAAAAACTTAACAAAATTGCGAGGTGAAAGATAAAACCTCTACAATCTAATATAAGTTGAACTTGATATTCAAAAATCAGATGTTTCTAAGAACCAAACTTCTATGCATGATACCAAAATTGTATCCTTGCCAATCCTCCATTTTTCGAGTAACAGATTAGACACGAACAGCTTAAAAACAATGGAGTGGGGAGCTTCATTACTTTAGGCCAAAATTGGGATAGCACAACTAATTTGCTGACATCGACAATAACACAGTTTACGGTTTAAGGTGGAAGGTCCGGAAAGGACAAAGACATAATTCTTCTTTTTTCCGGGGTTTTTGAAGGTGGAGGAATTTCACAAGCAAAAGCATACACATTTAATTACTCATCTGGAGGAGAATCATCTTCCTTAAGGCATGATCTCATGATCTCAGCGAGCTTCTTGCAGGCATCGAGGCAAAGTTCCATTCCCTGTCAAAGCATGTATTAGTGCTCAGAAAATTTTGTACTTCGTTTCACTTAATTTGCACTAACTTAATGACAATAGATAAGAATTTAAGACAAAATGTTGAATTTTATACCTCATGAATTTTCGGGGTTGTCCATTCTCCAGTAATAGCCAACTGCGTAACCTCTGAACGAGAAGGCATATAGGTGAACATTAAGCTTCCATCTTGGAAGCGTTCCTCCTCCAAAAGCGGATCAATGATAAGATTGGTACCAAGTGAAGACTACAAAGGCAACAATATATGAGTTTAAATCCCACCCAAACAGCAAACATAATCAATAACCTGTAAAAGAAAGGGGAAAAAACACAATAGAATCTAACAGCTTTAACCATAAAAACACTCCAACATTAGAAAAGCATTACTCAGGTCACAAATCTCATACTGTTGTAGTCTTGTAGAGCTCCACGAAATTTACAGTTTCATGAAGGCGATACCCAATACCAATACATATATTCATAAACTAACCACCACCCAGTGCAAAGAATGTCTATATGGATGCAGGAGACGGAATGCATAAACAGTTTCAACCTTTTAATGAAGGCAAAGCAGAGAGCAAACTAATCAAAGCCATTGTGGAATCTCTCCGATTAGACTGAAAGATATAGACAGAAAGTTCTCAAGAAGATACGGACTTCATCTGTTACTACAGTTTCCTAGCTCATACTGTCTCGCCAATGTCAAATCCCTTATCCTAACATAAATGAGTGATGTCGCTTAAACAGAAAGGAAATATAAAATAAAATCACAGGATAGGGCTACTTTTCAGTTGCAAGCAAAACAAAAAAGTGATAAGAATGCCGAAGTTGCACAAAAGACCCTCATGATGGGGCAACAAAGCCACACTTTCTAAAATTACTCGCAAATCTTGCAAACCAGAATGGCAAGGAAATCAGAGAGGTCAAATTCACAGCCGCACTAATGTGTTCCTTCTCTCATCCGTCAAACAGAAAACAATACTTATTTTTTCGTAGTTGGTTACCCTTTTTCCTGGTTCACCTACAAAGACTATACACAGATTGACAGATATGTTGCTCCTTGGGACCTTGACATGTGGCTGTGTTATCAAAGTTGAAGCTACAGCGTCACAGAAGCATCTACTTGTACTACAATTCTAAGGTCTTGCTTCAAACCCTAAAGCTGACCTAATATTTCAGTTGTGCATACATGCGCCTTTACACTCACAGATCACATATGATTGTTTTTATTAACAACACCTTATTAAACAATTGGTGCCTGAGATTACACAATGTGCCACTCACAGCCCCCAACATCCCTCGACCTAGGTGAACAAACATGAACAGGTAATCCCTACTAGCATTTTACATTCCTCCCCAAATAATTAACAGGAAGACTAGTTTAAGTAAGTGAGATATTATCAAGCCAGCTAGCAGTAACCAAGACAACAAAGCATATTAAGCATCTAAAAGTTGAGCCAAAAGCAATATCGAACCAATAATAATAACAGTAACAATATAGTGCAGCTTTCTTTTGCACTTAATTTACAGGCCAAAGATCTCACAATAGTAAAATTTTTGGAAAAGACAGAAGAAAGCAGCAACATAGTCAAATTACTGCAGAGTCAACAATCATTTTGAAAAGTATCAACCATACCAAGGATGGCCAAGATGAATGTTGTCTGACCTTAACTGGCTCAGACCAGGCTTCTTTATATAAAAAGAAAAAAGAAGAAGCAAAAGATGGGAAATTTATCAGTTCCCCAGACTTCTGTTAGCAAGTATGAAACATGCATAGTCCTTGCATCGCCCAAGTAAACATTATTAAGCTATAAATATTGACTGCAGAATCCATGCTAGTTTACAATTAAGTTAATAGGTGATTTTGAAATGCCATCAAATCATGTAATCAAATGTTAGGATGTAAAACCAAATATTTGGGGCCTTATCCAAGAAAGACAAAGACCAAACCTTAATCTTAAATATCACTTACCATTTCCTTTATGCCTTTTGGATTCAAAATTAAGGTGCATAAATGTATCCTCAAGTCCATTACCAATCTCCTATTCAATAGTTTGACTTTGCAGTCTGAACAAATTCTCATATTATATAGCCAGAAAGGAAATGAAAGGCTAATCTTTTCTTCAAGGATTGATTGTTCTTCATTTACTACTACCTTGTTTAAATCATCAACTAATCAAATTTCTCCATACTTCAGCTCATTTCTCATACCTCGCTAAATGTTTTCTTCTCAAACAATACTTTACATTAGAGAGAGATTCCCCCCCCCCCCCCCCCC
>PYUH01004033.1:1577199-1603108 GCA_016808085.1 Suaeda aralocaspica | reverse complement strand
TTTCTCTCTTGTAATCTTTTAGTTTGTTGTTTGTGTTTTGGAATTTTGGAAGTAGAGAAGTTATAGCGGCTTTAGTTTTTTTTTTTTTTTTTTTTTTTTTTTTTTTTTTTTTTTTTTTTTTCTCTCTTGTAAATCTTTTGAATGTTTGTTGTTTGTGTTTGGAATTTTGGAAGTAGAGAAGTTATAGCGGCTTTAGTGTAGTTAGTAACTCTGTACTGTTGTGTTCTGTGCTCCGAAGAAGTACCTTGGAGATCAAATATGGGCATAAGTGCAAAACTGCATAAGATGGTATTGGGTTGGGCCGGCTTGGAACACCCTACGGTCCTACGGAAGTGATGGTTTATGGAGTCACGTTGTATTACTATGCCAACATGTTTTAACTTTTGAGATGTGGGTGGGAGTGAGGGGTAGCTTAAGTGGTAAAAGCTTCCCTTCCAGTTCCAGGAGATCCTAGGATTGATTCTCACCCCGCCCTTGTGGCTCCCTAGCACAAAAAAAAAAAAACTTTTGAGATGTGGGTTGAGTATCACTTTAATCTATAGTCTTCAAAATGTAAGTTTTATGTAAGGCATGACCTGAAATGATAATGTGCGATGTGGGTTTGGTAATTGATGGATAACTAGTAGAAATTTGCAACAATCATGGCATAAAACAACATGAGCCCATCAATAAATTTAAGCACGTGGCTTCGCATGAGGCACAACATGATCTTGTTCAATTTTTGACGTGAAACAAGATGATATATCAAACAACACGTCTAAAGGTGGTTGTGGGCCATACTACATGAAAAATTGCATGCCCAAGCTCTTTGTAAATTCGACCATTAGCCTCGTCAATGTAAGTTAAGTCGTGTCATGCCAGTATGCCATGTGTTTATTGCCAATATCTTATATCTTAGGTGATGGGCTGTTGACTCCAATCTTATATGAGCCTTGCCAACCCACATGTCTTTAGACGTATCAAACTTACATGTCAAACGACTTAAGATTATGAGTTAGACACACACATTTGTATTAAGTCTTTGACTCTCTAGTATATATTACGTTAAAATAAGACTAGTCTTTAAACCTGTGCAATACACAGTCTAGTTTATATTTATTCTATAATAACTCTAATATAATACAAAGTATCAATACGTACACCGTACGTAGTTTGATCCAAATTTAAATAATTTTCTCTTATATTATCTTTTTAGGGAAAAGATTAGTTTAGGTAATTAATCAATAGACTAAGCGTCTGAGAGTACTACAGATTCAACTCCATAGGACAGTAGTTCACCCATGTTTGTTGCACACCAAAAGGAACTAGCCTAGTGTCACAACACAAATTACATGACTAGAAAAATGGCCTGTGATGGCATTAGACACGCTAGCAACCCTACACATAGTTCTCAATACTCGCCAATGGAGGGTATTAGGACCCTAAACACTAGGCACTATAACTTTGCGAAAGCTAAACACAAAAAACAAAGTAAAAATGAATATTAGAGATAAAACACTAAAGAATACACAAATGAGACTTTTTATTTTTCACACTGATCATGACTACCTTGGATAATCCCTAAGGTCATTGATATGTGTAGTTTTTATGGTGTTTTACCCCTTAATTTTGGTCTTATTGGTGCTTGATTGATGAAATCTAGCTTAGTTTCGGCGTATTTTTGTTTTCTTTGGTCATCTTGATGAGTTTTTGCCAAGTTTTGTTGATTTTTTGGTAATTTTAAGGCACTCTACCTAAATTCTATCTATACATGTATTTTACTGTCGATTTCAGATTTTTGTGATGGTTGTTTAGGAATGCGGAACTAGAGCATTGAGTGGAAACATGGAGAACTTGGGCAAGATGGTGCAAAAGGGTTGAAAAAGAAAAGAGCAAGCCAAACAAAGAAGGAACGAGCAAAGACCCCGAAATATTTAACTTATGCGCCTGCACCGGCTCTTGAATCCTCCCTCCAATGAGCTTGTAAGACCAACCACCAAGAGCTTGACACTCTTTCTAGTAACGTATGCAAGACGCATCTGCCACAAGTCCTAACCTTCCAAGCAATCATCATACACTAACCTAGCCAACCTAACATAGACCCATGTTTTGACTAAGAAAATGCCTAATGTCAAACATGCGTATGAAATTCCAATGGGACAACCCTAGAGTCGGCCTAGCCAAACCCTCGAGCGGGGTGTTCCCCTATATTAGTCCAGATTGAGCAATCTTGGACATTGTAGACACACTAAAATAATATAAACCATACCTTTCAAAACTTGTCAAACTTGTCTTTCGAGTGCTTTACTCACAAACTTCATTGGTCTACGGATGATAGAAAAATGTGGTCTTACACCCAACAAGGTGATGGGCAATTGTTGACACAATTACCATCCCTTTTTACATGAGTTCAAACGAGTAATTTTAACTTACAACTTAAAGATAGAATATCCTTCAACACAGTATTAAGGTTCGAATAATAAGAAGCAGCCTTAGTGAAATAGGTGACCAGAGTCTGACAATCAAACTCCAAAATTACCTCCTCATAATAAAGAAGAAACTACCTCCTCATAATTAAGAAGAAAGGCTATCTAGATGGCCATAAACATGAGTTTCCTAATAAATCTTTTACAAAAAAATCATTTAAAGTATTTAAAAAAATATATACACACTTTATACTAAAACTTTCAGGTATAAATTTCTAATATACTATATACTTTATTATTAAAATTATTTATTAAAATAAATAATTATAATATGAAATCTAACAAATGGAGGATTATTATAATACTTTTATGTGCCACACTAGTATTGTACCCGTGCGATGCTATACAGCTCCAGTAATTTGAGATATATTTCAATTTCCAAAAACAACCATTCTGCTGCGACCCTGGGTAAAATAAAATAGTCAACATTTTAATTTTTTTTTGTTATTAGGGAAAAAAACTGATTAGTTAATCAGAGAACCAATCAAGAGCATCCTTGCGGATGATAAGAGAAAGAGTCGGATCACACTGTTGAACCAAAATATCATATAATGTAGGCATGACCTTTATGAGCTAAAAAATCTGTCGCTTGGTTTGCTTCTCTATAACAATGATTAATAGTTATAGAGTTGAACTTTTTAGTTCGATCCCAGAATCAACAATCAAATTATGAATTTCCCACGGAACTTGCCAAATTCTTCTAATGGAATTAATTACCACTAGGTTGTCACCTTCCATGAGCATTGTTTCCAATGTCAGGAGAGAGCATAGATGCATAACTATGACACGATAGCCATAATTGCCATCATCGTCTGTACGCACCTCTTCATCTTCAACACTGCGTATACAATCGATACAATCATCAATATAAAAGACACAAATCACAGCATTCAACGATTAACAATAATGATGATGAATACTGATCAATATTCAGAAACAGGAAAAAACTAACTAGATCATTGACATATTAACCAAAAAAACTTTCAGATTGCACATTACATGTCAATTGTTCTTTCGAAGTTTCAATAAAACAAAACTCTGCAGTACAGAGTAGAGCCAAACCGAATTATCAAATAGACAATCGCATCTATAAACTAAAAAGCCTATATAACTATGATCAGAAGCATATATACTAAACAATCGCACATACAAAACTTAAACAGCCTATATAACTATGATCAGAAGCCTATATACAACTGCTTCTAGAGCACTTACAGCATCAAGGACAAAGCATTTTGTTCCTCATACAGAAAAACTATCAACGAATGGGATAACTCTACAAGTCATATGAAGCTATATTGGAGCACGCAGCGTGCAACAAATTCCAACACCAGTTAAGTACTTTAGGTAACTACAGGAATCCTCAATACCTAGCCTAAATGCAATGAATCAATTTCCACCACCTATTACTCAGACGTACAGTACGCAGAAGAAGACAAACAGGACTGGGGACAAGGACAACAACCACAACAACTTCACCAATCCCTAGCTGCATGATCCTGCCGTTATTTTGGCCCCTTGTTGGTTCCATTTATGTGGGGTTTGGACTACTAGCTTACTTTTTGTACTTGCTTTAATGAATTGTCCTTTGTTGTCTAGTTTAGCTGTTTAAGTAGAGGAGAGCAAGAAGGTGTGAAGCATTCAGAAATTTGTATTGAACTTNAAATCTAACAAATGGAGGATTATTATAATACTTTTATGTGCCACACTAGTATTGTACCCGTGCGATGCTATACAGCTCCAGTAATTTGAGATATATTTCAATTTCCAAAAACAACCATTCTGCTGCGACCCTGGGTAAAATAAAATAGTCAACATTTTAATTTTTTTTTGTTATTAGGGAAAAAAACTGATTAGTTAATCAGAGAACCAATCAAGAGCATCCTTGCGGATGATAAGAGAAAGAGTCGGATCACACTGTTGAACCAAAATATCATATAATGTAGGCATGACCTTTATGAGCTAAAAAATCTGTCGCTTGGTTTGCTTCTCTATAACAATGATTAATAGTTATAGAGTTGAACTTTTTAGTTCGATCCCAGAATCAACAATCAAATTATGAATTTCCCACGGAACTTGCCAAATTCTTCTAATGGAATTAATTACCACTAGGTTGTCACCTTCCATGAGCATTGTTTCCAATGTCAGGAGAGAGCATAGATGCATAACTATGACACGATAGCCATAATTGCCATCATCGTCTGTACGCACCTCTTCATCTTCAACACTGCGTATACAATCGATACAATCATCAATATAAAAGACACAAATCACAGCATTCAACGATTAACAATAATGATGATGAATACTGATCAATATTCAGAAACAGGAAAAAACTAACTAGATCATTGACATATTAACCAAAAAAACTTTCAGATTGCACATTACATGTCAATTGTTCTTTCGAAGTTTCAATAAAACAAAACTCTGCAGTACAGAGTAGAGCCAAACCGAATTATCAAATAGACAATCGCATCTATAAACTAAAAAGCCTATATAACTATGATCAGAAGCATATATACTAAACAATCGCACATACAAAACTTAAACAGCCTATATAACTATGATCAGAAGCCTATATACAACTGCTTCTAGAGCACTTACAGCATCAAGGACAAAGCATTTTGTTCCTCATACAGAAAAACTATCAACGAATGGGATAACTCTACAAGTCATATGAAGCTATATTGGAGCACGCAGCGTGCAACAAATTCCAACACCAGTTAAGTACTTTAGGTAACTACAGGAATCCTCAATACCTAGCCTAAATGCAATGAATCAATTTCCACCACCTATTACTCAGACGTACAGTACGCAGAAGAAGACAAACAGGACTGGGGACAAGGACAACAACCACAACAACTTCACCAATCCCTAGCTGCATGATCCTGCCGTTATTTTGGCCCCTTGTTGGTTCCATTTATGTGGGGTTTGGACTACTAGCTTACTTTTTGTACTTGCTTTAATGAATTGTCCTTTGTTGTCTAGTTTAGCTGTTTAAGTAGAGGAGAGCAAGAAGGTGTGAAGCATTCAGAAATTTGTATTGAACTTGGAGAGTAGTGGGCTAAACCCACCTGTATCAGTGAACTTTTGCATGAATACAAATTCTCAACCTTCCATTCATCCTAATTACAACTTCTCAATCTTCCATTAATCCTAATTACAACTTGTTTAATTAATTGTGAGAGCGTAGACTGTTGCACTAAACCACTCCATTAACATAGCCAAAGCAACAATTCAACTCAGTAGTGAACCAAACTAATCGAGTAAATATATTCCAAGATCCTTTACTAAAAATAACGCAAACAACCCCATCATAATTTTTGCATTTCCAATCCCATCTAGAAAGCCTTTGAATGAAATTCTAAATCCAATAATTAATATAAAACAGTTTATTTAACAAAATCAAACCAAATTTAGTAGCTTATGTTCAACGATAAGGGTCGTTATTGATTAGAATTAAAACTTTGTCAATTCAAATCTGCAATTGAATGGAGAAAGAAATCAGACGATTATGATAGGCTTAAAAATGAGGAATTGGAATTGTTGGTATACAGGTAGGTTGGTGGGTGGGCGAGAGGTAAGTAGGTGCATTTTTTACAGTATCAATAAAACAAATGAAGGTACAAACATACTTACACATCAATTATCCCAGATCTAATTTGTTCTTAAACGTCCATCGACCATCCGGCATGCAATCTTGACCTCTATCAACCTTCAGCTGCTTGGAGAACAGAAAGTGCTGATTAATAGTAGCAGGATCAATGATTAGACAAAAACCCAACTGAATTTATACAACTTTAGGATGGGAATCGGAAGCAGATAAATTTACCATAAGAATCCTTGATTCTGAGTAATCCATGAGCACATTGATAGTAGTCATCTTTTGCAAGCTGGTGGGGTACTCATCTTTTGCACAGAAACTGTAGTTAGAGATCTAAAACTGAATCTGAAAGCCTCGCCAAATCAGTCTGATAAAGCCATTCCGTAAACCTCATGGAATTCACCTACATTAACAAAGTAAAAGTAAAAACACTTGACATAATCAGAAAGAACCCCAAATAAATTAACCCCTTTTACAGGCTAATCACAAAAAATTTAAAACTAAGCTCATGAAACAATTGATCAGCAGCTTAGATTTGTAGTCCTTAGCCTACATAACATTGGTCTAAAATTGACTTGTTAAGCAGAAATTGACACCAAGGTCCCATTTTTGACAGTTCTAATTTTTGGGGGTATTTGTTAGCAAAACCATACACATATGTTTACTCACAATCCATACCACATGAGCTTATTTGTTTATAACAGCCATATTTATTAATGGGGATTCCCTAAACAATCACGGTGATGTGTTTAGGAATGCATATCACGGGGTCATTTTGGGTATTTTTTCGCGTACAAATGGAGTATGTTAAATACAGGTTATACAGTATAATACCACATCCTGAAAATAATACATTACGGGATTTAATGGTGCAATTTGCAAGTGTTTTACCAATGAGCTAGTAGCTGTTTAGCCATCATCAGTAATTCTCATCATGTTTTAATCAACAACAATAATTCTCAAGGCAATAGCAAATACTGACATCAAGTACTCCCAAAAGAGCAAGTAAACTCTAAAAAAGCAGTCAAGAGTAGAGATTCCGAGCAAAGGAACGACAACACTGTCACTCAATCATAATGGATTCTCGCACAAGATTTCAACTAACACAAAGAGAAGAGTATCATCAAGAAGGTAATGGTTGATCAGATTTAGTACTGGTTGGAAAATCATGTTTTATTTTTATTTTTTTCCCTCTTTCCTTTACATCTAGTACAAGTATCAAGTAAATCTGTGTTTTTTGTGCTTCTATTAGACAAACCACAACATCAAAACACTCAAAGAATTATCGAAAACGTAAAACACAAAAGATTATACCTTTAAATTTCAGCTTAAAAGTAAAATACACGAAGAATGCCTTAATGACGACAGTGGCTGTAAGCTAACCCTTCTTGCTGCCTTAAAGATTTCACTAAAATCACTCAAAAGATATCTAATCAACGAACTTTCTGCTCTCACAGTCAGACCCCATCTCCTCCCTCTTTTAACTTTATTTTAAAAGAGCCAACGCCACCATTTATTGAATACAGATCACTCTAAAGCAACAAAACAGCATCCAAAACAGCCTAATTACTTTACTGCAATGATGATTCATTAAGAACAACATTTCTGTAGTTTGAATTAACAATTAGCTAACAAATTTTACCAATTATTAGATCATGAAGTAGCTAAAATAACATAACTAATCTTAAGACTCATATTGGGATATCAAATCAACCCAATACAACCTCAATTTATCATTAGACAAATTGTTTGAAACTAAAATACAGCTATATCCAAACCATAATCGAACATAAATAGCAACAACAGTGATACTTTAAAACTATCTAACAAGGAAAATTGAAGCTTAAAATGCTTATACTCATAATCAGCATAGCAAAATACAACTCTTTCAAAATTCATATGAAAGTCATAAAATCATGACAATATTAGTGAAATTTTAAAGTTCGAAACCCTTACACCCTACATTCTATCTCCTCAAAATTTAATCACAGTCATAAACCGAAACCCCCTACCCTTATAAACATGAAACCCATGCCCAAAAAAAAAAAAAATACAAGCCCAACCAGTCATTGCATTCAATCCCCTAAAACATGAAGTTCTAGTCCCCAACTGGACATCCAAAGGATTGCAGCCTCTCGTTTTCTCAGACCCTTAAAACACTAATTATGCCACCATGTTCTACCCCTTTAAATTAGCTTCAATTGTCAAAGATATTGCTAGAAATCAACCAACCGTATGAACCCTATCACTTTGCGAAATCAGTCCTTTCTCTCAAATCTTCGTAAAAATTAGTCCTTCAATTGTAGATATTACCAAGATTAATAAAGATACAATGACAATTTGTATGTAGCATTCAAATTTGAGAGTGCAGTATCACACGTCATCCTCCTCTATTATTAAAATAACACACAGCAATTTTTAAATCCAAACAAACTATGAATACGAAAACGAATCCAATTCAAATCAGTAACTCTTGAACTGATTCAAGCCAACTAAAATCAATTTAATTTAAATTGATTGAATGACAGTCTGACTTGAGATGGATCCAAACCAACTTTAAATCAAATAAAATATGAAAATTGATAAAATCGATTATTCAAATTAACCTGAGACAGTGACATGTCTATTGACGACCAAAGCTGAAGATCCCTCTAGCCGTGAAACCCCATTTAAACTAACCTGGATTGTCAAAAAAAATAAATAAAAGCAACGACAACAAATCATTCTTTCTGAAAATGAAAAACAAAAATCATATTATTGAAATCATAGATTGAAAAAAAAAAAACAAACAAAACTAACACCTTGGAACTTAAAAACTCCGAACTGTACCCCAAATGCGTTGTGATCTGTGCCAGCCTCGTTTGAGGTGTTGCTCATGGTCACAGGATGAATCCATGTCTAAGGTTTGCAATGAAATGGTAAGAAGAGGAGGGGAGCAAGCATCAGAGAAGAGGATGACAGAGGAGGCTTGAGCAATGGTAAGGGTGAGGGTTGGATTCCAGTCTAAGGGCAGCAGTGCTGGTTAAAAATAAAAAAATAAAAAAATAAAAAAAAGAGATTAAAGGAGAATGAGGAAGCAGGAGAGACAGCAGCACTTGATAGCAAGGGTGAGAGGGGGAAAGCAAAACAGTATTTTGCTTCCCACATTTTAAGTATTAAGACAATGAGCAAAAACAAACAACCCTTTTTCCTACTATACATAGATTAATTAGATTAACTCCTATACTTTTTTTTTAAATAGCTACGCTGTAACTGCTACAATAAACCATCAAAAGAACCCATTCACAGCAGAAGTGGGTTTGGTGGCAAGCTGCTAAGCTGAAATGAATATCCTGGCAAAAGTTTCGGTTGAAGCCAACTGGATACCGATACATATGGCCAGGAAGCTATTTGTTGGTTTGCTACTCCATAGAAAGATGTCAGCATATTTGTTGTGGATGAAAGGGTGTGTGGTCTGGGTGGGCAGGTGTAGTGCTGCAGACCTTGCATGATAACCAACCATATGGTTTCCTGTGTTTTGTGATGTAGATAAGGTACGTGGTGTGGTTGCATCAAAAGTTACAAGCTCAGATAACCGTTTAACCACCTGAAAGGGCGGTGGTGTGTGTGAACTGTGAAGCACTTGCCACACCACTACTTTGCACGGGCAAGTTGAACTGAGAAAACTGAAGGTTTCAATTAGCACTTCTTTCAACAGATGGACATCCTATACCACACTGCCAAGAGTTACTTGTAATTTCATGTAATCCACATATGATACGTTTCACAAGCTTTCTGTCAGTTGCATTATTTCTACCCACTGATAACATCCAATTACAGATCATTATGTACAGATAGAGTATAATTTTTCTTACAAAAGTGACAGCCTTTTGTAACTATTCTATTACAGGAAATGTAACAGCTAATGACGAACAAAAGGAGTATTCACACTATTTGGCATTCTAAACATAGTCAAAACGGAATTGCTTATATAGGTTGTCCAATCGTTGATGATAAAGTAAAAAGATTGTTCTACGTATACTTGCATATTATTCCACCATATGCAAGCAAATCTGGAGTAGAAGAGAAAAATGAGAACGGTACTGCTAAGCCCTATGGTATCAATATTTTCATGTAAATCAGGACAAAAAGGGAGAAGATTTAGCAATAAACTTAAGAGATAACATACTTTATCCTCATGAGTCATAACAGCTTCCTGCCCCTCCATTTTTATTATAAATAGCTCAATCTTGAGTGGATCTAGCTCAACTTCAAGTGGATGTGATCCAACCAACAGAGGTAGATGAGATCTCAAAGACAAAATCTTCAACATATCTACTGTCAGGCCAATATATCATGGCCATGCTAAAATTGATGCGTGGTTGTCCCTGACCTGCAGATGGGTGCAGTTGTGATTGCACCACAGGCTGATCATATGAACCCAAAGACCCTATAGGTACTTCAGTCTGACCCTGCTCACAAGGGGTATGGACACTAATAGTTTGACAGTTGGATAAAGCAGAAGCTCCAAAGCATGAAAGATTTGCAGAGGCCATTGGCTGCACAGATAAAAATGTTATAATGAGTAAGCAAGTAAAAGAAACACCAATATGATGACAGGATCATGGACAAATTCAAAGAGCCCTCACAAATCATCTGAAAACTGAAAAGTTACAACTTAAAAGCCGCTAACAAAGTGACATTACTACTTTAAAGAAAAGGTACACCAACCATGAAATCTTAGGTAGTACCTGCTCTAACGGTGATGAATATCCAGGAATGGCACATGTTTGTGGCTACACCAAGACTTCACTGCTGATACCAAATCTTGATGTGGCAAACTGTGCCGGTTCTTCCAAGATCTGCTTCCCTAGAACAGTGGTAGTAGTACCTGTAGTACCTCATTTCGGCCTCTCTATTAGATGTCTCAATGGGGGCTTCAATGTTATAATCCCCACCCTGCACCTCTTCCATCCTCTGTTGCCCAGTCACAGTAGCAGTACTCGAGTTTGCAGCACCTCTCAACTTTACCTCTCCATTAGAATCCCCAACAGGTGCATCAGTGTTACTATCCTCATCCAAGAATAGGATTTAAATCCCAAGGAAATAATCGCAGGATCCAATCAAATTGACCGTGGATGAAACCGTTTCAGGAAACTGGAAAAATAATGGAGATACAAGGGAGAAAAGAATCCAAAGCATTGTAAATAGGAAGAACTAAGTTTAACATGTGTTACTTAACATATCTAGCCAACAAATCACTAAAGAAGCAAATAGGTTCAAAGACTCTCTACATCTGAAAATCATCATCACTTTTTCCCAAATCATCCAAAATTAACAAACTTTGAAATTGTTGTGTCTACATCAGTCCTCTATTTGTTACTCTTTTAACACAAGTGTATTGAAATCCAATCATGACTTACTAGTGTCCTAAAATCTGTTTTGACATCTTTCAACAACCCAATACTGTTTAAGTGACAATTGACAAAGTTAAATGCATTTTTAATCAAACTTCAGATTTTTCATACAATAAATACAAAATAACAAATCAAACGCAGTGAAAATAAAAGAAATAGTGGTAAAATAAAACACAAGACAATGTTATCTATAATTATCTATCTTTGCATGAATCATTTTCGGTCACTGCATTATCATATAGCAGTAACCGGTTATGCTGCATTCAGGAATATAGAAACCAATTGTAAAACATAGACAACTTACTTACAACAGATTCCATAACTATGCAAAAATGTCAACTGTTGTATTGGGGAATGATTCCAATGTTATTGCACCCTCCAAAGCTTTATGTTCTGATCCCTACGAAAGAAATATAAATAAAGCAGAAATTCATCTTGAGCAACGAAGCAAAACACTCGTCAAAAATATTAAGAAATAATAATAAAGGAGAGCAGTTGACAAAAGTGTCCAAGTTAAAACTAGGACTCAGATTCATGGAAAAAATCATGCTCCATAATGAAGAAGAATGAGAGCAACCTCGAAATGAATTTTACTCTCCTCTTCCAAACCACATTGCATGCAAGTAGGAACAAAATTCTCAATTAGATGCTAAATTGATATTGGGTGGCACATTATTTTGGGAACCAAGTAAACCAACATAATTCCCTAGAGCAAAGGTGACTATCAGTTAGTGGAATAGAAAAGTGATTGACATAAGCTAGTGTTGTTCATCACCTTTACCAATAATCCCCACACGAACAAGTCCCATCCTTAAAGTGATGAAAACGGTTCGTATCCCTTACAATGATTTCCCTCTCAGCAGCCTTAGAAACGAACTTGGTCCAATTATGGCAATCTCCACAAACCCTCAAATTTTTGAAAACTCTTATTGAACTTTTTGAAGGTGTGCTAATAAGTGCAAAAGCAATAGCCAATCTTTCACTATGACTGGAAAGAATATGCTCTTTCTCATCTTCTTCGACATCTTGTAGCACAAAACTAAAATCTGGAACATATCCAATTCTCTTTACTTCATCAGTTAGAGTATGCAGCCTGTGGTAGATTTGGTCATTTTCAGGGTGAGACTTGTTACCAGTGTAGAAAACATCAATCTTGTTGCATACTTCAACAGAACTCCAACCCGGAGTCTTCTTCAATCCTCTGCCCAAAGCCAATGACCTCACCTCATTAACCCTGTCCCATTTTCCGACATTTGCATAGATATTTGACATCAAAACATAGTAACCTACATTCTGTGAATCAACAGAAAATAACTGATCAGAAGCAAATCTAGCCAGCTCAACGTTTCCATGTGTACGGCAAGCAGCTAGAAGAGCACCCCAAACAGAAGAGTCTGGCTTCTCAGACATACCCTTGATGAGATTATACGCCTTCTCTAAACACCCAGCCCTACCAAGCAAATCTACCATGCAACCATAGTGCTTCAAAGTTGGTTTTATCCTATATTTATCCTGCATTATATGGAAGCACCATTGACCTTGGTCAACTAGTCCCGAATGGCTGCATGCAGACAGCAAAGATAAGAACGTTACATGATCAGGATCCACACCTTCATGCAGCATTTCTTCAAAGAGTTTCAGACAGATCTCAGCATGCCCATGGATGCCATGGCAGGATATAATGGCATTCCATGGCACACTGCTCATCTTTGGAACTTCATTAAATAACGATAATGCAGTATCTAATCTACCACTTTTCCCATACATGTCAATCAGACAAGTAGCAACATACGTATCCAAGTGAAGAGACATCTTAATGACACGGCCATGAATTTTCATACCTTGTTGTAAAGCCCCTAGATGAGAATAAGCTGGTAACAAGCTCACCCAGGTACCTTGGTTAGGAGTTACTTCCACACAGGCTTCCAGCTCAGAAAATGCTTCTATAGCCTCACTTGCAAGGCCATTTTGAGAGTAACCTGTGATTAAAGTGTTCCATGAAATAATATCTTTCCTTGGCATTCCTTGGAAAACCTTCCGTGCATAATCTAAGATCCCTAGTTTGGCATACATGTCCAGTAATGCATTTCCCATGATAATATTACCCAAAAGATAAGCTCTCCTTATAATAAACCCATGAAGCAGTCTACTGTTTTGACAATCCCCGAGTTGAGCAACACTTGTAGCAAGACTCACAAGCGTCAATACATCTGGCTGGAATCCGTGATACTGCATCTCTCTGAAAAATTTAATGGCAGAAAAGGCATTTTCATGCTGTTCATACGCAGAAATAATAGAATTCCATGAAACTATGTCTTTAACTAACATCTTATCAAAAACCTCCTGTGCAGACTGCAGATAACCAAATTTAGCATACATATTAATCAATGCATTGGAAACAAAAACCTCATCTTCCAGCCCATGTTTTATGGCATATAAATGGATCAAAAGACCACTTAAGAAATCACCAACAAAAGCGCAGACAGGAAGTATACTAGCAACTGTCACAGGGTCCAAACGTATGCCTTTCAACCTCATTTCATTGGCCAAGTTTAGTGCTTTTCCCCGTTCGTCATTCAGACAAAATCCTGAAATCATGGCATTCCAAGATGCAGAATCTCGGAACGACATACTGTCAAAAAGTTTTTGTGCATCGGCTACAAAACCCAACTTGGAATACATATGGACTAAGGAAGCAGCCACAAAAACATCCCAAATGAGACCAACTTTGAGAACCTTCGAGTGAATTTTCTTTCCATCAATTAGGTTTTGACAAGCCTTCAGGATAGGAGGGAAGGTGTAATTATCGGGTAGGACCTCGGCAGAAGATATCAGCTCATTAAAGCAGTCCAAAGCTTCACTGCAACGGCCTGTGCGCACATATGCAGCTATCATTGAATTCCAAGAGTAAGCATCTTTGGACAGGATATGATTAAACGTTTTGCGAGCAAAAGCCAAGTCCCCATGATAAGCATAGAGATTGATGAGCCGAGTGCTAACGTAGATCTGTTGAGTTGTTCCAGAGACCACGAGAAGGGCATGGAGTCTCTTAACAACACGCGCATTGACGCAACACTTGAATAGATGTTCAATGTTCACCTTTTTATCAATGCCATTCAATGAGCTTTGCCAATGATTTGAATACGTTGATATTGACAGGCAACAGTGCCAAAGCTTAAGCCAAATTCTAGCCGGACATCGTGATGATCTGCATTAAAACAAATCATGATTCAGCTCAACAAGGTATTAGCCATCTTCAATCAAACATAAACAGATATACCCAACATGCATAGCATCTCTAATGAACAATGCTGAGATTAATATTCTGAATTAAGTATCACAATCAAACCGATTACAGTAGCAATCAGGCTGAAATAAGAAAGCAGTTGGGAACAGACCATCAACTTTGGATGGTAGAATCACCGGACATCAGAAATCTATGAACCCAGTTTTACTTTTAATTTGTTAATTTACTATTTTTTAATATACTTCGTACATTGTTTATAGACTACTGAAATTTTGATAGATATGGACACATAAATAGACATATAGGCACGAACTAACAATGCAACTTTCCAAGAATATTCTGTCAGAATAATGTACAAAAAATGACTTTTGCAGCACTACTATATAATCTGAAGGATTGGAAGTTTCATTAAGACAAGGAAAATATTAAACATAAGCAGGCTTGGTTGAGAACAAAACTGACTTGAGATTATGACAATGAATTTGGACAAGAAGTTAGCACAAGTCAGAAAAAGAAACGAACCATAAAACCGACATCCAACATAGCAGCACCTGTTGAGATTATTTTCTAACATCACACCATAATTCAGACTTCAGAGTAGTGTTTTTTTTAAGTTATCTACTTTGCATCTCAATTTTTTCAGTTTTCCGTAAGATAGGCCTGTGACCCAGGTGTTGATGTATTCTCAAAAGGTTCCTAAAGCATGTGTGATAGTCAACTTCCATATCATTAGAAACACACTACCCAGCTGATCCACTGTAGTAACTTAGAACATTGTATCTGTAGTATTTTCAATTCTTAGCAAAAGCTATCGAACACATATGATCAAAATCCTTCGCATCAACCACTTGCAAAACAACTAACTGTGTCCTTTAAACATAAAATAACTTAAACATCTCTAAGATTAAGCCATCATAATTAGAACATTAATACAACTAAGCCTACTAACAATCATCACTCTCAAACATAGAGTTAGACCCACCATTATCATAATAGTCTAGGAAGGTCATTTAAGCTTCCCCTCCAAACAGAATAATATCCATCAAAACAATTCAGCGTGGTTGAGAGTCAACATATTATAATTTACTTAAGTGACTGGTATCAAGGCCTTGTTAACTTCATTTTAAAAGAGCATTATTGCTTTGATAAGTTTCCATAAGTTCAGACTAATGTTGAAAAGAGTTACTCGTACTAAATACAAGGTTCATATTACAAATAGATATAGATGATGAAAGTTAGGTTCAAACAAGAGATTAGGAATAACTCTCATACACATTGGAGTATTGTTAGTCCTCATTGAAGCAACGTGCCTAACACGATTCCCAAGCATTAAAGTCCCTTAAACATAATCAGCCAGTTTTCCTAAACCCACAAGGATCCAGCCATTTACCCGCATCAACGAATACATTGATGGAAAAAATAAAAACCCTTTTTTTTATTGCATATATACAGCCTAGAAAACAATGAGCTCAAAGCAAGACAAGCACATGCTTCCAATTTTCCACATGTCACCTCCATTGCCCCCAGATGCCACTTCCAAAGCCTCCTTAACGACCTCAATGCACCGGGTGTGTAGCAATTCACAGACTTAAGTATGATAGAGTATATAAATTATTCTTGGGCTTCAAAGTCTTTAACCATTAGCTAAAGTTTTTGGTTGAGTTGTACTATTCCATGGGCATCTTTGACAGCTCTTTTAGGACTCCATCGGCCTATAATTAGAGCTAAGACTACATTTTTTCTGCAACGAAAGCCGCCTCCTTAGGTCAGTCGTAATGAACATTAAATCGAATCCCTCCCACAGTCCCACTAAATCAAAAACCAACACAAATGGCTAAATCTAATCACCATCAACCTCCACTCCACCTTCATTCTTCCAAGCACCATCCTTCACTCTTACCTATTACTCCTTAAAAACAACCAAAATTCCCATAATTCTTCAATTAAAAATAGCTTATATATTAACCAACAAAAGAACCCAAGAAAATCAAGATTCTCCCATGTTAGGAAAATCATTTATATAATAATAATTCACAAACAATTTTCATTTTGTTAACCATTAGCAGCGATTTAATTCAGCAACGTATAAAATAAAATGCTCTTGCAAACAACTAAATTAAACTTCTCAATGAAAAATTAAACATGTTTCAATTGAATTCATACTCACTGAAATATATCAAAGAACACAAAAATGGTGTTATGTTAGAAAAAAACAATTGTTAGAAAAAATCAAACTGAAAAATTGGCAAATAAAACATTGATTGTTTAGAAAGATTGAAACTTGGGTATCTCTAATTTCTACTAATAATAAAACATTCAAAAAAAATAATGAATTTAAAAAGAAATTAAGAGCAGACCTGTTTAAACCCAGAAACTGAATCATTCAACTGTCATCAAAGAGTAAAATCCCAAACGAAAGCAAATAGTGAAAAAGGCTTTAATTTTGTCGCAAAATGAAGAAGATGGAAGAGTAATACTGCTGCATAGTCGAGGGTAAAACAGTCACTACGCTATTCCACTTAAGATTAATTTTTTCGAGGGTTACCAATAAATCAATATTATTTTGGTAATATATTAGAAGTTTAGAGGTAATGTCGTCTTTTATATGCACTTTAAGGGGTAGTGTAGTAAAAAAAATTCTACTTCTCTACGAAAATGCCATGTAATTCCTATTTATACATATGTCAGTGATTTCCTAGATATTTCTGTTCACTACGGGTCAATTTGATGGAATGTAAAATATTTTTGGAGGAAAATAGTTTTTCATTGAATTTTTTTTTATTTTTTAAACTCAATCTGATGAAGAGTTTTCGTTGTTTGGTTACATATAAAAAAATTACATTTTAGATATTTTTTTACTATTTAATTGAATGTAAAATCAATAATTTCAATTGTAATAGAAAATATATTCCTCCCAATTCTAAAAGTAAATTTTGATTTTATGACATTCAACTATAATTTATTACAATTGTGGATTTGTGGGGGATCCATACTAACAAGACAAATAATACTCAGATTGGATTTTATATTCATATATACAACTAAAGAATACTTGTAACCTCTAATTTAATTTGCAAATAAATAAAATTATCATATATCATACCCCACACGACTATACTAAAATAAACTTTACTCGTTCCAAACCTGGCCACGTGTCACTGGCGTCACCCCTAATTATTAATTCTTTCCGACACAATTACTCATTGTCAAATAAAGCAACTGTAATTTATTAAGGAAAAATTCATATAAATAATCCCACTTTTAATAATTTCACTCATTTTAATTCCACCTTTTATTTATCTAGTTTTAGTCCCACTTTTACTGTTTGTCTTCTCATTTTGGTCCGTTACCTGTTATCGCCGGCTGTTGATCTATAGAACAAGTTAATTGAATACATGTCACATTCTAATTGATTCAACATTGTTTAATGAAATTTAATTCAATTTCTTTTCAATTTTTATTAGATTATTATTACAATCCTTCTTACAAAATCTCTAATTACCATCATAACCTGATCTCTAAAAAAACGCCATTTTCAATCCATTAAAACCAAACCACTGACATTGTCAGTTTCAAGCCACCTTCACTAAAACCAAAACCTTTATCTCCATCTTCACCATCCATTTTCACCGCCACATTCAATATACCTCAACCTTCAATGCCACCTTCACCACCTCAACCTTCATCTCCAAACACAAAACCATAATCATTGTCAAAACTTTGGTCTTCTCGACAATGCATCAAGCCCAAAATGTCACATGTTCTTTCTCTCTCCTCGCCACTCAATTCAACCCCATCACCACCACCACCACCACCACCACACAAACCAAAAGACATCAAATTGAGGTTTTCGGCTATGGTCTTGATTGTGGGTTTCGATGATGAGGATTGTTAGTTGATTTGGGTCATCAAATTGGGGCTTCGACTAGGGTGTTAGTCGAATCTGGGTTAATTGTGTTGGTTGACGGAGTAAGTGGTGGAGGGGGTGGAAGTGATGGTGGTGGCAGTAGAATTAATGAATAATGGCGGTAGAGGTGGTAATTGGCTACTATATTGGGCTATTAGTTTATTCTGGAGTTTTAGGCACATAGGAATCTCTAAGGAAAAAAAATATATAGATGTTAAAGACTGAAAATAAGAGAGAAATAAAAAAGAAAAAGGAAAGTAATTTGATAGAAGGATCAAAAGAAAGAAGAGGAAGAAATTACTAAGTATTTGATTTTTTGACTTCTTCAAAGAAGGTTAAATGGTGTTTGTAGAAGCTTGCAAATTCAAAGAAGGTGGACAAATTAGAAGGAAAAAAAAAAACTCTAATTGATTTCTTAAGAAAAAATTAAATTGAACTTATAACCTGAATGACCGGTCACTTGTAAAAGGGACTAAATTGAGATGATTGGGGTGAAAAGTGGAACTAAAACTAGTTAATCAAAAGGTTGGACCAATATGAGCTAATCACATAAAGGTAGAATTATTCCCATGAATTCTTCCATTTATTAATGGAAGAATTAATCAAACAATATATTGAAACATATCTTTGATTTCTTAGTATATATTATAACTATTTTTTATCTTTGAATTTAGTTTTATTTTGATAGGAAGTGTGTAATTATAACTATTTACAATGAATATTAAATAGAATTATATATCTCATAGATACTAGGCAAATAGAAATATTTGCAAATATTACAGCATTACAATCATTATGTACACATTCTTATAATACCATACTATCGATATAATTTAATTAAAAGATTTGATAGAGTATACAAACTATTCATGGGTCTCAACCATTAATTTAAGCTTTTGGTTGAGTTGGTCTTCTAATATGGTATCAAAGCCAAGGGTATGAGGCTCATGCTGCATCCACACTTCAAATCCAACGGAGGTAATCATATAATAGAGATTTTTTAAATTTCCCTCTGATCTCAAATTGCACTCAACAGTACAAATATTTTTTTTCCTCCGCTCTTATTTTGTAAGATTAATTTCATTTTTTCATTGTATCAATAATATTATTATATTAGCGATCCTATATAATTGTATTATTATTTCTATCTGCCTAATAAAATCAAACAATACATGTAATCTTATCCAAAACCCTAACTTTATGTACAATTATTAGGTAGTCTAATTTGATAAAAACATTGTGTCCTAGTAATTGCATCATTAACGATCAACCATATATTAGGAGAAATAATAACATATCATCCATTGTGGACATCATCAACACATGTTCAATTCATTCCCATCATCACATCATGCCTAACGACATTGCGAACATCATAATTATGCTTAGATCATAGTCATCGTCGGATTCGTCTATACGCCTACGCCGCCTATGCTTGGGCTTGGGTGGCGACTCCAGTTCATTATACGGGGTGAAGTTAATGAGCCCTTGATGACACGCCTTCCCATTACGATCGATGTAGTTGTTGTTTGCGAAACACACGTGGAGTACCATCATAAGGGATCTCTTTTATGGGAATCACGCATGCATGTACCGATTAGCCAATCTGATTTATTAAGCCTACACCCTCAGAAAAGATGGCTATAGTTATGTTGCAATCTTCTCATGACAATTCGTCATCGGTCCTTCTGAATTTAAAACTTTTGTGCTGCATTGGGTTTGAACCGCTACGTGGGACTTAGCCAACGCCTAAAGTCTTGTCGTTTTAGGCTTTCGCCTGACTTTATTGATAGAGATGGAATATTCATCAAAATATTCTATCCATAGATTTATGATATTGTATTGTAGATTGCATGAAATTAATTTACGGACTAACTTCAGAGGAAAAAGGAATAATTGATTCTAATGAATTAGAGTAACACTCTCAAAGTCTCAGTTCGACTCAAACACATACTACTTAGCCAAGAAGATGTAAAAAAAGGGAGTAAGGAGTTGCTAGGCATTAGGAACGCATAAGCAATTAAAGAAATAAGTGAATTGATCACCATGCATGGAGGTATGATAGGAATAACAAGAAGGGACGGAATATAAAACAGTTACGCAGAAGTAAGGTAGCAGGTGTCTTTGATTTGGTTTATTATCAGAAGCAAGAAGGGGAATTAGAAGAGCAAGAAAGTGTTACTTTGCGGAAGAGTAGTGGTAGACTAGTAGAAAAATTGTTTGTGAATCCTGCCGGTGGGTTTAACACCTACCCACCGGCAGGGGAAAAAGAAAAAAAAAATTTAGAAGAACCCAAGATCTAACTTGCTCTTGATACCATGTGAGATTGTGTAAACTCCCTTGATCAAGGTGATTTCCATTGATCATATTATAGGATTACAATGACAAAGGATAAAGTTTCCCAAATATTATCTCTTAAATATTATCCTAACGATATTATAAATATATCTTACTTTACATAAGATATTATTTTTAAATATATTATCATAAATCTATGGATAGAATATTTTGATGAATATTCTATCTCTATCATTTACGGTTAGCTCTATCTTTGAACCAGTTCACTCGTCGGTGTACTAGTGTTTGTTGATGTGTGTTGGTGTTGTTGATGCAGCCATCATATAACCTAATATTTGATGTGTCAGCGATTTTTTTTTAGTGCTAATGATAAGAACTTCAGTGCAATCCCTAGTACGTCTCATCAGTGTCCGCTCCAATAACGATTTTATGTGATGAGTTTTCAGTCATGTAGGATTTTATCAATTCTAGATTGAGATAATTTAAGACTGGATTAAATTTAAATCAAATTAGATCCCAATGTGAAACAATTGTTTAAATTGTTAAACTTGCCTTTTGGTCATATCACTTAGAGTCCGTTTGGTAGGATGTAAAACATTTTCGGATGCAAATAGTTTTCCACGAAAAATCTTGTACATTGGAAAACTCATTTTTATAGAGAATTTTCATTGTTTGGTTGCATGTAAAATGATCTTACATTTTAAGCATTTTTAATTGTATGGTTGGATGGAAAATCAAGCATTTCAATTGTAAAGGATAATAATTTACTTCCCAGTGTGATGGAAAATGTTTTCCGCCCAATTTGGGAGGAAAATAGTTTTCCACCTCAAGTTTTACTTTTTAATATGTTAATCCAAACCAAACAATGTAAAATGGAAAAAAAAATTCAGAAAAAACGTTTTATACCCTACCAAATGGATCCTTAATGTAAAAGGAAAAAATCAAAAAAAAAAAAAAAGAAAATAGGGATAAAAAAAATCCGGTTAGCCAAGAAGTCTAACACTCCATAGTCTATTTATCCACATCCTAATTAGCGGGTTAGTGAGCAGCAATATAAGTGTCTAATAAACACAGTCCACATCCTATTTAGGGGAAAAGATTCTCATAGCAACCTGAAATTTTAAATAGATGATGAAATATGATACTCGTAGCATAATTCATTAGTTAACGTATTGACTATATTGTGGAGGAGAAAGCACAAAGGAGATGAGTGGACATTGGACATACATGATACATGATGATACATACATACGTGGAGTAACTGTCATAGTTTTAAGCACGAGGATAAATGAGCTTATAGCTTATTTGGTACAGAATGTACTCCCAAAATCCATGACATAATTAAGGATAATTAATAAGATTAATAGTTGTAGCAATTAGCAAATTATGTACGTACTAAACCATCTTGGCGCCATATTACATCAACTAACAATCGTGGTGTGACCATAATCCATATTTATTTTCTTCATATATATACGAGTGACCTCATTGAATTGATTCACTAGAATAATCTTATTTTTATATAGGGATGAATCTCCTCTATTCATTTGTTGTATTTTTGGATATCGTTAATTCACTTATCTTATTTTTGGATTCCGTTGTAATAACCTTGTTATTATTGGACTAAACATAACTTTTCATTATTAGGGTCTGTTGACTTCAGCTGAAGTCTGAAAACAGTTGAACTGAATTGAAATGAAAGTCTTTTATAAAGAATTAATGAGTAGCACAATAATAAAAAAACTGAACTGAACTGATTTTAAGTTGAAGTCAACACACTCTGAGAATAACTTCCGATACTCAACTACACAATATATAAACGAATTAGTCAGAGCGTCAACCTATTGTGTGTCCAGCCGACCAGCCACAGATGGGACAAGTTATTTATTTATTTATTTTTTATTTTTTATTTTTTTTAAATTTTTAACAGCTGATAAAGCGTGTAAAAGAGAGGGGGGGTCTCATATCTGCTGTTTAGGGGTTATCTTTAATAAATGCAAATGCGTTGGTAATAAATAAAATTGATCCGTGCAATTTTGTTCTGTACTCTAATAGATGTTTATGTTTGACCGCCTTCCCTTGCTCTGTCCCTCAACTTTGAACAGCATGTATGTGAAAATGATAGAACCAATGAAAAGTATATATAATAACAAGGGTATTGTATATTTGTATGTCATTGGATTTATGATATTAGGGTGCCTTTGCTTTAAGTCCTAATATGAATAGAATAATAATCAATCCTATTGAACTTAATTGAAATTGATCGATTGAACCTATAAGACCATGTTTTTAACTTATCTTGATTAAAGATGATTGGACCTGATTAAAACTAACTTAACATATATATTATTAAACCTAATATCAACATATTTAAGTTATAAAACGTTTTTAAAAGCAGTGTTGACCGATGAGAATGCTCCCTAAGTCGTGAGAATTATTTACACCGTCCCTTTGTTCCATGGATATATGGTTTGACAGTAATCTAAAATAATTTTATAGTACTTTTACGATACTCATGTTACTGTACTTTAATTTGTTACTCTATTAAGTGCTTGTCAACATGGCGTAAGTTTCACACTTCAATTGAGGACATCAAACATTCAAAAGACTAGCAATCCAATTACTGAATTGTAGTTGCATTTCCAATATAAGTCATGTCTACGAGACTAAGACCATGCTAATAGAATAATAGACTTATGGAAAAAACCAAACAAATAAATTGAAGCAAAAGGGTACTACGAATGTCGTTTTTATATAATAATCTAATAATATTACACTTTAATATAATTAAGTAACTAAGGCATAACGGTAAATATGTATATTATTATTTCAAAGCTAGGCCACATGCATGAGTGGGTGTGGGGAAATAGAAATTACGTTTATGTCAGCTTTACTGCTTGACATAGTTGATCAATGCTTGAATAGAGTTATTTTGGTCAATTTCATGAATGATAATGATTTGGAATCGAAAGATATTGCTTAAAGTAAAGTGTGAATTTTTTTTTTTTTAATGGTGTATTACATTTACTAATTATTTTTCTAGAGAAGTGTGTTTTCCATGTCTAACATTGACTTGATTATTAGTAAGTTTTTTTTTTCTTTTCTTTTATATCTAATGATGTACTCATTTATCTTTCGGTGAAATTTTTGTGGATAAATTTATATTTTCAAATTTTGATCACAAGCATGTAAAGTAGAAAGAGGTAGGGTTTGTACGTCTATACGTATGTGAAAAGGCAGGATTGTATCCAACAAAGCGAAACAAACTAAAAAAAGAGGTACTACCATCACATGAAGCTCGGTCGATTAAGATGACCAGAGGCTCATAGACTAAAAGTAGAAGTGATTAGTTAAACACGAGAGATCATTGAAAATTTATTTAAGCACAAGAAAAATAATGTTTTATCTTTGCCTCTTATTCTCTCTCCACAGATTGTCGCGCCATAAGACTTGTGAATATTATGAAATCAAGTTAGGAGAAATTAACGGGACTTTCATCTCGTCAATATTATTTTATAAGCTCGCACTTGGCCATTTAGAATATTGTACGGTTTAGAGCAAGGGTTAAAATAATTTCTAAATTATTCTCACTTTATAAGAAAAATACATTAAATTTGATAAGTTTCTCCTTACTATTTTGGGGAACAATCACTAAAACCATTCTAGAGCGCGAATCAATGTATATAAGTAATTTATTGCATAGTAATAGTCAATCCCGAGAATCTTTAACGTATAATAAGTTGCATAGTACATTGTAAAATATAACAAAGTGCTAGTGAATATAGAAACACATGAATCGAATTGAAGTGAAACAATTTTAATTGTATCATAGATAAATGTTGTAAAAGGTTATTACTTATTAGAAGAAAAGGCTAGTTCTATTAGCCTTAATCATGAAGTAGTAAGATAGTAAACTTCAAAGTTTATCCTAAATAGAAAAGTTTGTTATTGAATCAATTTTAGTTATATCATAGTCGTAGAAAATTGTGCGTAAAAAGGTTATTACAAGCTAAAGCTAGCTCTATTAACCTAAATCATGAAGTAGTAAGATAGTCAACTTCAAAGTTTATCCTAAACATAAAAGTTTGATATTGAATTAAATAATTTCTAAATGGAGTAATAGAAAATGAGAACAAAAGTGACACCCCTATCTATTAGACCAATGGCCTAGTAGGACATATTGTTAATAAGAATCATATATTCATATGACCCTACAATAACAAATTCACATTACCACTATAATATTATTACTATATTCGATTTTAATTAATTGCATTAATTGAATATTTTATATCTCATAATTAATATCTATGTCCGTACAACTAATTTAAAGTGGGTTTGTATTATTATTTTATGCTGTTAAACTACAAATGCTATAATCATTTATTTTCTTTCTTTTTCTTCCCACTATTTCTCTCTAGTTTCACTTATAGTTATAGTACATAACAATAATTCTAATACAGCTCAAAATTCTCAATCAATCAATCATTATTATAGAATAATCTCAACTTTCTATTACTTTTATTAAGATATTAATATATTATTATAAATTTATTATTGTTATTGTTATTCCTTGTTTGGAATAATGGATGAAAGTGAAGAAAGTAGGAGCAACCAAAAGCATGAAGTAGAAGAAAGCACAAACAAGTCATTTGGAAAGAAATGCAGTAATGTAGTGAAGAAGCAAAGAACTAAGCTTTATATTCTTCGACGTTGTATTGCCATTTTACTTTGTTCGCGTGACAATGCTGAAGGTTAGAGTTTCATGTATAGCATTTTTATTAAACTAAAAAATGCTTCATTTTTATTTTTCAATATCTTATTTTTGGAGAAAAAAATTAGTAAAAAACAACAAAAAGGAAAAAAAAAAAATTGTAGCTTTTTTTTTTTTAATAGTCTTTTTTTTTTTGTCATGAATACTAATTTTGTGTAATATAGTTTCACTATGGTTAGCTAGATCTGTTTTTTTCTTTTTTTTTTTTTTTTTTTTTT
>PYUH01004033.1:1482656-1575319 GCA_016808085.1 Suaeda aralocaspica | reverse complement strand
TTTTTTTTTTTTTTTTTTTTTTTTTTTTTTTTTTTTTTTTTTTTTTTTTTTTTCAAGAAAAGATATTGGAAGAATTCAACTACAAAATGAAAATAGCTTTAGCAATTATTATGTGGATGAAATCTTCTGCTACAACATTTGTGATTTGTGAATCTCAGTGCTATTTTGGTTTTATGTATTGAAATATTGTACCTAGCTATAAATTATACCTATATTTGAATTATAAACTCTATTAGTTGGTAGTAAGCAATGTTATGCTTAATTGTATTATTATGTACACGATTAGTTAAATGTTAATAATACGTACATCCGTACACCATACAACCGGCTTTAAAGCCTTTTATATAATTTTTGCCCTACAATTAGTATATCATTCGTATATCTGATAACTTCAAGTTTCTCTATATTATATATAGAATGTACATAAAAAAAAATATATATGTATTAGCCACCATTAAATATTATGTGATACATGAAATATTGCTTAATGTCTTAAGAAAATTATTAAAATCTAATTTAAATCAAATAGATATTTAATATCTAGTCTAATTCAGATTAGAAAAGATAAAAAAATTACAATAGAAATGAACAAATGTAAGGTCATAAAATACGATTGAAGGCTTGAAAGGTCCAAATACTGTTTTTAATGGTGCACAAGCCAATTAGCCATTGCATCTTGTTGTCATTGACCAATGTGGTCGCTGTTCTCTTTAACACTAAGTCACAAACCATACTTCATGTCATGTGCTTGCTCCCTAACATGTTCTAAACAGAATATTTTCTTAGACAACATATTCTTGGACACTATATATTTGTTTTAAATATTATTATCATATCATTTTCAGAAAACCTTATATGTGTGCTAGATTGGAAGACAGGTGACATTCTTTGTAAGACAAAGGATCAAAACCACGTACTCTTTTTATTATACGGTCTTCCAATGAATTGTGGTAGAAACTAACAATTTATGGGATATAGGGTCAGTTTAGCTCAGCAGAATTGATTTTCAATGGATTTCAAGAAGTTTATATAATTTCCATGGAAAACGCAATTGTAAAATGAATTTTTCACTGTATGATTTTGTGTATGAAGAATTGTATGTAGTGTAGGAAAAAAGTGAAAATGAAAAGGGAGTAGAGGGTTAATGATACACCTATCTAAGCTCGTAAGTGTACCAATAGAGAGACGAAGAAACATGTTTATCTTATACTAAAGAAAAAAATACAAATTTTCCATTCTTAGAAGTGTTATTTTATATACTCCAAATTCAATTTTGATGAAAAACTTTCCATCTTACCTACTACGTATTTAATTATTGAACCCTGGGAGTGAGGGATAGCACAGGTTTTTAAAGATGTAACACCTCCCTTTCACTTACAGAAAATTTTGGAAGAACGATTCTCATTATATACACTTATGGCCAAAAATGGAATAAATAAAATTTACTAAACAAACTCTTATTTATGTTAATTTCAAGGTCTGTTTTTTAGGATAAAGAAAAAATATCTCAAGTTGCAAAACAACCACAAGACCATTGCCATACAAACGGCAAACCGACATGACTACAACAGCAGCACATTGCTATCAGATGAGTTTGGTTGATGACACAAAACTCAGGTATTGGGACATGGCTTGCTAATTGATTGAGAAGCTAACATGATCGCCCGATTTGGTACAATTGTACAACGTTGGCCCTGCGTCTGGCTCAATAGCACATTGCAGAACGGCAGAACCACAAGGTTATGGGAAGCTTTGTTAGCACAACTTCAACCACAAGTATCTACTACTTCAAACCTTCAATTCGATTAAATTTGACATATCTGGAAATATGTCATTTTGTCAATAACATTTGTACGGAGTATGTTTTTAGTTGACAAGTGGACTGATCTCCAACAAGAGTTTGCAAAAAGATGCCACAAACATCTATAATTCTCACTATTAAGAGTGTTTACTTCAGCTTAAAATCCGTTCAGTTCAGCTTTCTCTAATTTTGCTATTCATTAATCCTAATGCAAGACCAAGAAGTGTTTTCATTCCTAATCCAAGATATATACAAACTACAAAGTTATTCACTCAGAACCTGTACTCCACAAAATTACACTGAAAAGGATGCAAATATAAGTCTTAGAAGAAACCCACCCTCTATCAATGAGCAGCACCAAGGTTATTTAAATTAACACTAGTTAATTTTAGATTCATAAGAACACCATTATTAAGTCCTTATTGTAAAATTAGATAAGAACATTTTCAAAACAATCTCTTATACGTAGAGATTCTTTTTAACATATAATATACTTATATAAGGTGTTGATCACATAGTATTTCATATAAGCAAGGAAAAAAACATGCATAAAAATCCCAAAAAAGGAAAATTAATAAAGCAAGGAAAAGAACAGTAGGGAATAAGAAGGCAAAATAAGAAGCAAAATAAGAGCAAAAGCAACTTGTCATCTAAATATCAACAAGTCTGTCTGTGTCTATTGATAAACATTCACAAGTCCCAGCAACCAACAAATCCAACACCAGGACCAATGTTACATGCAAAAGGTTGATGAAACGAGAGGTTAACTACGAGTAACACCTCCTATGAAAGGAGAACCAACAACATTATACACGTCTTCCATGTGTAGGATAAAATTAAATGAAAGCAAAATAGAACCTAATTATAGAGATCATCTTCATCAGCTCCACCAGCAGAGGCAGCAAATGCATCTGTACCAGTTGTCCCAGTAGTGGCATTTGCAAAACGGAATTCTGAGCCAAATCCTCTAGACTGCTGCAGGGTCTGAGCAAATGCCTGATATTTACGGATATCAGCATCACTAACACTCCTGCGTGCATATTTCATGGATTCTTCAAAATGTGACGCCTTGATTTCAGCAACTTCATCATCTACATCCTCTTCCATGGCTTCTGGATTCTCGGCTCTCCTCTTCTCTCTTTCAATATCCTGTAATTTTATAGAAAGAAACACTTAATTATGAAGCCATTCACTTGAGGATTAAAAGACATCTAATTTCAAAACAGAAAATTCAACCTCCTATAGATGCAATCTTCTCAATAGTAAGATACAAACATCTCCCCCCTCCACTCTGTTTCAACTATTACTCAACAGTCAACACTACAGAAGGGCTCTTAGATTTAAAAAGCATACAAACTTACCTTCTCAATATTTTCTCTGATGGCATATTTGCAAGCACGCTGACAGATCTCAGTAATATCTGCTCCACTGAATCCTTGAGTGTACTTGGCAAGCGCTCTAAGATCAACATCTTTGGCAATAGGTGACTTCCTCAAAGCTGCCTTAAAAATAGAAAGACGGGATTCATCATCTGGAAGTGGAATATATATTAGTTGATCAAGACGCCCAGGCCTCAGAAGAGCAGGATCAATAATATCAGGTCTGTTTGTAGCTCCAATAATGAAAACAGTCTTCTTGGCAGACATGCCATCCATTTCAGTCAAAAGCTGATTCAACACCCTGTCCGCAGCACCACCAGCGTCACCTGAGCTGCTTCCTCTCTGCACAAACACAACACACAATTGCAATTAGCGGAAAATAAAACCAACTAATACTCACATCTGCCATCAATAATATGTACGGAATAGTATTCAACTAAGGTATGTTTGAGCCAATAAGAAAACGACAGATTAAAGCAAATATATTTAGGAGTTAACTTACAGCAATTGCATGCAAAATTCAACTCAAAATTAAAAAAAAAAAAAATAAATCTACTAGTAGAGATATATTAAAAATATCACAGATAAATTAAGCTATAGCTACATAAACTTCTGTTAAGAAAAGCTTGTTCAAGTTGTGCTTTCAAGTTTTAATTCTTCCTCTGAAATGTGTTTCCTTATTATCCTTACATTTCCAATAGAAATTAGCAAACACAAACACATTCAGTTAAGAAATAACGTTTTCAAGTGATGCCACCGGTGCTTCCAATTTCTTCCCTCTTTCAGATGAGTTTTATATTCTATAGACTTCAATTTAAAATAAAATAAAGAAAAAGTTGAAAGCAGCAGCCATGCAAAAGAAGAAAACCACATGAAGGGGAAAAAAAAAAAAACTGTAGCAGGGAGAGTGGATCAATCAAAAAAATATAGTCTCAAACCACAAAACATAAAATGGTAAAGAAAATTTTCATTATCAGCCTAGACAGATAAATGCACACACCTGAGTTGCAATTGAATCAAGCTCATCGAAGAATAGAACACATGGAGCTGACTGTCGAGCCTTGTCAAAAATCTCTCGAACATTAGCCTCGCTCTCTCCAAACCACATTGTTAACAATTCAGGTCCTTTCACACTGATGAAATTGGCCTGGCATTCATTAGCAATAGCCTTTGCCAGCAAAGTCTTCCCACAACCAGGAGGTCCATAGAAAAGAACTCCCTTAGAAGGAGACATCCCGAATTTCTCAAATTTCTCAGGATGCTCAACAGGATATTGAACAGTCTACAACAGGAAAAAAAAAATGCTCAGTCCACAAAATAGGCTAAAAGGTAAAAAGTATACAATACAAGTTAAATGGCAACTGAAAGTACCTCTTGAAGCTCTCTTTTGACATTTTCAAGGCCACCAATGTCATCCCAAGAAACATTAGGAACTTCCACAACCTGCCATACAAAAAAAAGTCACAATCAATGTAAACAACAGTGAGCCGAAAGTAAACTGAATACTATAACAAATTCATGTAAACCAACCGTTTCACGCAAGGCAGAGGGATTGCTCTGCCCAAGAGCAGTCTGGAAGTGCTCATTTGTGACAGCCATGGAATTAAGGATCTCAGCATCAATAGTCTCATCTTCCAGATCAATGACATCCATCTTCTCTCTGATACATTGAAGTGCAGCTTCAGTACACAAGGCAGCTAGATCAGCACCAACATACCCATGTGTTTCCTTGGAGATTCTTTCCAAATCAACCTGTTTCACGAATGGAAAGTTAATTAAATGAACAAAAAAACAGAAGAAACAGAGAAATGCTTAAAGATCAATCTTCAAGAGAGAGGAGAATGTACATCATCAGAAAGCTTCATGTTTTTGGTGTGAATGCGCAGAACCTCAAATCGACCAACTTCATCAGGGACACCAATATCAATTTCCCTATCGAATCGACCAAACCTTCTCAGCGCAGGGTCAATACTGTTAGGACGATTAGTAGCACCCATAACAATAACATGAGCCCTTGATTTAAGACCATCCATAAGAGTTAAAAGCTGGGAAACAATACGCCTCTCAACCTCTCCATTTGTTTTCTCTCTCTTGGGAGCAATTGAATCAATTTCATCAATAAATATGATGGATGGAGCATTCTTCTCAGCTTCCTCAAATGCTTTCCTGAGATTGCTTTCACTTTCTCCAGCCAATTTTGACATGATCTCTGGTCCATTGATACAAAAGAAGAACGCACCAGTTTCATTTGCAACAGCCCGGGCTATCAAAGTTTTTCCTGACCCTGGTGGTCCATAAAGCAATATTCCCTTAGGTGGCTTGACACCAATAGATTTGAACAACTGTGGATGCCTCAATGGTAGTTCAACCAGTTCCCTAATCTGGGCCATCTGTTTTCTGACACCACCGACATCATCATAGCCAACTTCATCTAGTCTATCCTCCTCTTCTCGTTTAACAGGCTCTCCCTCACAGAAGATCTCAGTATCCGGAGCAACCACACAATATTCAGGAGGATCAGTCTCAATAACCTTAAATTCCACACTTCGCATCCCACCTCTCACTATAAACAAATCTCCCTTCCTCACTGGGCGGTAAGCTTCCAGAAAGTAAGCTGAAAAACATACACAACAAAATCAGCAACTTATCTCACTAGATAACTTACAGAGAACAAAAAAATAAAGATAAAACTAGAACTTAAGAAAAGCAACACAAAATTTTTTGAGGAGAGCTAATCAATTGAAACAAACCAACAACGAAACAAGAAGTTAGGGCATCTTCGATAAAATTAATAGTTATAAACACAAACACCTCTCAATCTAAGGAGTTTCAAGCCAAGGCAGACTACAAAAAAAGATTGCACAATACTTCCATAACGAACGCCTAACTTCAAGTCACACGAGAAGAATATAAACATATCAAAATATTCACTCACATAATGTAGAAAAATGTAAACACATGTTCAACAAACAGCTCAAATAATATTCAATGATATGAAAAGGTAGAAACTCACGCTTTAGGTATGCATCAAACAGATTTCCAGTGACACCCTCGATGGAATCATCGATAGGTAGAATATGGACACGCTTTCCATACTTGACATCAGGACATTGGTGTACAGAGACCACATCACCAAGTCGAACTCTAAGGTTTGATCTCACAACCTTGTTAATCCTAATCTTTGGCTCTTCGCAGGTGTCGTCAGCTAGGGCAATACAAATTGTGTCTTTCCTTTTCTTTCCCTAAAGATCATCACCAAAATCACAAAACATAAGCATATAAATATAAATTGCAACATCAAATCAAACTACACTTCATCAAATACTTCTTCAACTCTTTCAACATTATCATACACAATTATGAAACACTCTAGTCATTCAAAAACACAACATCCATTCTTAAACACATAAATACCATATGAATAACAAGCTCTTCAGAGGAAAATACCTAATTTGCATTCATTATTTACTTTCATCTTAAAAAATACCTACTTTTATAAATTATTAAAGTAAATCACTGATACAAAAATTCATTAATCGCAAACAATATAGAATACAAATTTAGCAACAATAGTTAAAAAATCGAACAAATCAAAAAAAAAAAACCAACCAAATTAAACTGCAAAATACAACTAAATTAAAACAGTATAATCATTGATTACTATAATTATCTAGTAAAAAAAATTTTCAGATATACAGTAAGTAAATCAATGATACGCAGTTCAGAATTGAATTGAATTAACCAAATCAAATAAACCCTAACTTAATCAAACAACAAAAAAAAATCCGAAAAAAAAAAAAAACAAATCGAAGATATATAATAAACCCTAGAAAATCGAAAAAAAAAACCTAAAATCGAATTGAAGAAACGAAAATACCTTAAGTAAGACAGTATCACCGCGGAAAAGTTGAAGCTTTTCCATGGTATCAGGATGCATCGAAACAACAGAATTATCGTCATTAACAGCTTCATCAACAACAAGGCGATTTGCGGCTTTCTTACGCTGGAGAATCGCAGTGCTGAAATCCTTCTTAGGTCCTTTTCTGAAATCAAAAAACACAAGAATAAATCGTTAAAATTAAAATTTAAAAAAAAATTTGAAAATCGTTGATTGAAATTGGAGGAAAAAGTGAGATCTGAAAACGTACGAATCTGAGGATTCAGGATGATCCGCCATTGTTGATGGTTGGTTGGTTGTTGGTGTTGTTGAGTGAGAAGATGAAGAAACGCAAGTTAGAGAGAGAGAGAAAGTAAGAGAGAAGATGTGAAAGAAGTGAGAAGATAGATGAGATGAGAAGAGAAGGAAGGGATATTTATTGAGGGTTTCTTCTTTTCTTGGGGAGAAGGAAAACTTACGGGTTTCGTTTTTTTTTTTTAATCTTTTTTTTTTTTTTAAGTCGAATTTAGTTCGGTTTCGGATTTAGATCCTGTTCTCTTTATCTTATTTTTATCTTTTTATCTTATCCGTTCTTTTTTGTTCGATACGTTTAAAATCTTATAAGATGTGATAATATCTTAAGGGTGTGTTTGCTTCATGGAGTTAGAATATCGATTCATACCAATTTATTTTATTTCCAAATCATCTATTTTAATTTCGGCAAACTATTCTAATACCGTCTGAAAATAAAAATCTTAATTAATATAAAAATCGTGAATAAATCCTTGAAAATTAAAATCTTAATGACACAATAATCTCCCTAACAAAATTGCTATTTTTGCTAAAATACAATAATGTATTAAATACAAACTTTTGCTACATTATAATCTACCTACAATATCGTTACAAGTAGTTGAATATATGCTTCAATTACCCTCATATAATTCTTCCTCCTCCATAATAATAATAATAATAAATACATTAATAATAATTATTATAACAATATTATTATTGTTGTTGTTGTTGCTATTATTTTACGGTTCAACTGATCGCATACAAAATTTATGGCTCCCTCGCACACACAAAAAAATGTTTTTAACAACACCACTTACAAGTTTATTTTTGTAATATATTTTTGCAATTTTTTTGCCGTAAAAGTTAATTAGTTCAAATAATAATTAATTCTAATTTAACCCAATCCATTTTAATCCCAGAGATCCATTCTAATATATTCCAACCCCGGCAATCCAATATAACCTATTCTAACAATTCCATTCCATTCCATTTCCGCCCAATCCCGTGAAGAAAACACACCCTAAATTACCTTCAATGTAAATAACATAATATAATCATTTGAGGTCTTCTTTATTTCACCTCAATAAGTACGTTATTAATATCCATAATTTTAACATATATACAACAAAAGATATTTTAGGTCAAAAAATGCATTGGTATATGTGTAAGTCAATACGTATCAAATAAAAAGAAACGAATGGAGTACTTATTTTTCATCAAACAAAATTAATTCAATAACAATCAGTTCATTAAATTATCGTAATATTAATCAAAACCAATTACAGAGTATTGTCTATTTTAATTCAGGTGGGGGAGAGATAGTTGGCAAAGGTTAGAAGAATGTCAACAAGAATTGGGACAACGGCAGGTGAGTGAGTGGGTGGGTGTTTCGGTGATCTTGTGATTTTTAGGGTTAGTTTAAGGGGAAGAGGAGAGCAATTAAGGGTGGTGGAGGGCCTCTGATGGTCGGCGTTGGTTGGAGGAGGTCAAGCGAGGGGGTAGCTAGGTGCTAGGAGTAGTGGAGAAAGAGAGGCATGGTGTTGTAGATGATGGTGTGGTGGAGTGTAGGGAAGGGAATGGAAAAGGTAGAGGGGTAAGGAATGGATGTAGAAGATTTTGAATGGAGAAAGCCTGAGCGGAAAGGGAATAAAAAAAAAACATCCAACAAACACCAATAAAAAGAATAAGAATTGTTGATTTTCTAAATCCCTTCGATGACTATCCCAAACCAAGCAGACTCCTTAGTACCTTAGTTTTATTTTACGCTCCGAAACTATGTTTTAAATTTTAAACTAACCACTTCTAAGTAAGCTTACACCTCACTGGAGATAGCCTAAGTAGGAGTTTTGTGTCATTTAATATAATCTCTAATAGAGAGACTCAATTTTGAGTATTGAAACCTAAAATGTGTTGTTTTTTATAACCAAATACCAAATGGTGATACGAAACATACTTATTCGTGTAGCAACTCGTGCAATAAATAATGTCCCAATTATTACATAAATATATATAATCCTTTCGCAAAGCTCTACCAAAGTTTGGCAGATTTCACAACTTCACAGTGATATACAAGTAGGTTAAAAAATTATTCTGTACATCCTGAAATAAAAATCAGTCTGAAATACATTTCCAGTGATGGAAAACAACATCATCTAACATGGGAACAGAACTCAGTGTGGAATTCTTCACAACCCACTTTTGTACAGTGAACATGTAACATAAGAAAGATATATTTACCTCTGACAACACCCCCGACCACACCTCCAAAGAAAGGAAAAGGTAAAAATCAATGTGATTAGACTATTAGAACATAGGCTAATTAATCCTTCGCTATGTGACCTAGAAAACGGAGTAATTACCAATCTCCAAACGCTATACTTCAAGAGATTGAACTCCAGCTGTGTCACCTGTACCGATTTTTCCAGCAAATGAAGCACTTCCTTGAGCTGCAGTAGTTGTCGAAGGGGGTCTTTTTTCATCCGAGCCAAACAAAGTACAATTTTGGAATGCATCAAGGCTGCTAGCAAGAAGACGATTCAAGCCACTCATGCTATCACTTAAGATTAGACCTTCGCTATAGTATTTACAAGAAGGTATATCCAGCTCCAAAGGTCCTAACGATTCGGGCTGAAAATTTGGAACAAAACAATGTGACAAGCAATGAGTAACAACATATGCTGAGACCATTCTAATAAGTAGTAACAAAAAATGCAACTTCTCATAAAGGAACAATAGAAGCAACGACAACAGGAAAATTAAAAAATAAGAACAAGTAAAAATAAGATGAAAACATACCCAGTAAATATCTGTTAGACTATTAAAATCTTTAGCAGAACTTTCTGCTTCATGGGTTTCAGATGGACACTCATCCATTGGATTCTCCAGAACATTCTTTTCAGCCATGGAGTTTTCCAGGACATTCTTTTCAGCTGCAGAATATTCCACAACATTCTTTTCAGCAATGGGGTTCTCCACTAAATCCTGCATGAAGACAAATTTCTTGGTATGACAAACTTCAACTACATGCTAAAATTGGAGCAATAAAATTATATGCAAATTTTGCAGTTAGGGGTAAACCTGAAGCTTTGTGTTGGTCGCTGTTGAAATTGTTCTAGAAAGGCCAAGATCAGAAACTGAAGCAGCAGCTCCAGCCTGCTTGTTAGACACAATTCTATTCCGAAATGAAAATGCATCACATGTTTCTTCAGCATCCCAAATTGATGATAAATGTGGAGGCGGTTCAGTGAAGCCAATCTTGTTATGTCTAGATATATGAGCAGCAATTGCTGCATCAAATGAGTCACAAGAGAATGGAATCGGCTCAAGACACTGAGAACTTTTGCAAACAGGAGTATCAACACAGTCAGTATCCATAGCATCTGAAACTTCATTTGATATCCCCCCAAAAGCAGCATTTGTAAGGTTGTCAGCCCACTCTCTAGCAGCCAAGCATGAACTTATGCTTGCTCTTTGATCAGACTACATAGGGCACAAGGTAAGTTAAAAAAATGCAATATGAAAGTTAATGTAAAACATTATCTTGCTAGTCAGGGTAGCCAAAAGTCAAAAATGAAAATATTTCCTCAAACATCTGCCCAAAACAAATAATAATAAAACCACAAACACCAAATCAAAGAATTGCCTCAATGCTGAGCCGCAATAGGTCAAAATCTAGACACCAACAACCTTAGTGACTAAAAATAGCATTTTAGATGACTAAGTGAAGGAAAGCAGAGTGGAGGAACAATTATACCGCATGTAGATGCAATGCAGCCTTCGGAAAAAAAGAAAAGAAAAGAAAAAAGCACATTACCACTTTTTCCATAATTGTTAAATTTGGTTCTTCACAAAACTCATTTCTCTTTGACAATGCACCGAGTCCAAAGTTGTGCATCTCAATGTCTTTATTGTGAAGATCAACATCAACGTTCTTATTTGCTCCACTAGATATTGCAGCTGTTAACTCTTCAAGGCATTTGTTTTGTGATTCTGATATTTGATGATTGGTTAGAATCTGATTGACAAGTTTCTTTAGCTTGTCCTCTTCTGTTGGTGGAAGTGATTGTTCCTTGAGTGCTTGCTTACTTCTAAGTTCTTGCACATTACAATCACTTGGAGCTACGAAAATTTTGTCGGAGCTGCTTGATTGAAGCTCAGAGTGGGAAATCCAGCCATATCTTCATCAAGAAAAGAAATATTCGTCAAATGAATGACTAGCACTTTTATAAATAAAAAAAAATAAAAAAAAAAAACAAGTAACATGAAAAGTAGGAGGCAGAGAAAACCTTAGTCGGAACACTGGAGGGCTACCAATCATGTCATAGACTTCAGCAGCAGTTACCAGGGAATGCCGAGTCCATCTTTGATAATTCAACAGATTTTCTCTCTGGATGTTGTAAGGGAAAATCATGAGTTCCCCAGATGCCACATTGGAAGTGCCCCACTTTTGCTCAAGATGCTCTAGAACAGAAGATATCTTCTTCCGAGAGCTCAAAGTCAGCTCCAAATGTGGGTTATGTTTGTCCTGAAAACCATCCACAAAATCACGATATTTGCAACTTAAGTTACCGGAGTAAGTTCTTTTAATTGATTCAATGCAACAAGTAAAAAGGCTAATTTAGCTCACCATTTCTAGTGCCTTTCTGGTACTTTCATCAATTGGGAACAACTGTAGTTTTAATTTCACAGTAGCTTGGACATTTTTCTTAGTAGTACTGCCAATGCTTATGGAAAGGTTTAATGAGTTTGCTTGCAGTTGCCCTGAAGGACCTGAATCAGTTTTTTCTGTAAAATTGAAAAACGAGAATTAAAACTATCACTCATCACATGCCAAGGGACATCAGTACTAGAACATGTGTCTGAACAAACAACATAGCCAATTATCTCACCAGTATTGCGCTCCAGGTGCTCAGCAGCATCAGCAACCAGTGAAACACCAGCCATGGCAGCCTTCTCCCATCTTTTCATAACAGCCGTAGAGGCAGCACCTGTATGAGCCCAAAAATAGATGTAACAGTAAGTTACCAAACAAGGTAGGAATAATGAAGTTGACAGTGCCAGAGAAAGTATTAGAAATAACGAAAAAGAAAAGAAAGGTGATTTATTTTTTAAATAAAAAATAAAGAAAAGAAAATAAATCAACCATAGCTTGAATAACTCTAAAACTATCTTAAAAACAATCTTGAGTACATCATGTGTACTGAAAAACAGTTTAAAGATACCTTAAATTTTTCAATTGCTAAGAGCAACGTTACTAAGGGAAAACTATTAATATATTTAAGTTAATATAGTATTCAACTGATCACTGATGTATTTAAGGATTTGTCTACTATCTTAGCATTATGATAACTTCCAACCAGTAAACTATAACTTATGACTACCAAGGATAAAGGAGTTTGTACCAGATTTTCGTCGTTGCCTTGTTGACTTTGTATGAGAAGACTCTCGCTTATAGTTACTGCGAATAACTCCCATATTTGAGTTACGCTTTGTTGAGGTCCCTTTTCCTTGCCCTTTTTGAACATTCTGATTGTCAAATACAACTACTTTAACAGTCCTGCCATCACTGCCAGACGACTTGTTCTGATTTGTAGTAGTAGGTGAAGGAGAAGAACAATTTTCTCCTTGCACTGCTCGTTTTTTTACATTCTTTTTTCTATCTTTGGTAACTTGGTGTTCCTGAAAGAAGGCAATGTTCCGCTATTAAATTTGCTCCCAGAATTCAAAACTCTGCTACCATAGATGACGGAAAAAAAAAAAAAAAGAACCTTAGTTCAAACTAACCAGTGCCTCTACAAAAATCTTAAACCTGCGTGGCTTTAGGTGAAGTTTTGAGGCCTTGCAGCTATACTTCTCCAGTAAAGACCACCTGCAAAGTCAAATAATGCATAGTGAGAGACTGCCAGCAATACTGATAAAAAGACATCAAACAAGAACAATTCATCATCAACCTGCAAAAGCCATGCATAAGAACTTCATAAAGTCTCGGTAAACTAATGACTGGCTAATGCTAATAAATATCACAACAGTGACTAATGTTGTACTAGGCAGATCAAACTGGACAACCATGCTCCCTAACTGGGCGATTAATGTCAAAGAAACAAAAAGTGGAATTAATCCATAATTGACTATCCAGTGTTAATCATATCAGGTAAAATAGTATCAGAATGCAGAAAACAGAACTTCAACCCAATATTTAATGAAGAGTATGATGTGAAATTATCATTTGAGCAACCACCCTAGCTACTTACTCAAGCTCAGTATTTTGACGGATTTGCTTAACACCAACCATGTACAAAGTAATCACTAAGCAACAAAGAGCAGAACGATTAATCCTATGTTACATCAACAAGTAATAGCCATAATATGGAGCAGTACCTATCATTACAAATTTACAAAGCAACATGCCCTTTTGATATGCCCAATCGATAAATAAAATTAGCAAATGTCAATAAATTAACAAAGCACAAGACTAATTATAAATTATATTACCAACGCAACATTGCAGCATTGGTGTCTTTGGAGTCTTTGGCATCCAAAGACAAGCCAGGACCTAATAACTTGTTCATACGCCTCACGAGTCGGTAATAATAATGTCTGACCTGATTCATAACAAGTAACAGTTGGCAATTGTTAATACCATGTACTGTATACGGATACAAAAGTAAAACATTACAAACATTCAGTGTACCTGATCCTTGTTTTTACTTTGCACCCGGCAAGTGATCTTTTCAAAATTCTGCATTGATGAGATAATAGGTTCCTGTTAGAATATTACCAAGAAAAGATTTAAACTGCATTACTTTCCAAGGATATAACTTGCCTTGCCAACTTGTCGCAATGCAGAGAAAAAACTTTCCTCCTCCTCCCGTGTCCATGCAGCCCATTGCCGTGTTGGCCGTTTTGCTGCAATTCACTCACATAGTCCCACTTAGTAATGAAAATCAAAGCTTGTTGCTTCTTCCAACAGAAAACACAAAATGAACTACAGCTTACCAGGCTGTGAAGCGACATTGTCGGATGAGGATGGAATTGCAGGTGGTTCCTCATCGTTACCAACAATAGTAGTAGGAGAATGTTGTTCTAGTGATTGTACATGATCCAATTCAGTGCTCTCCATCTCTACAGTTTCATTCTATAACCTTTTACGTTTAATTGAGGACAAACAACCTCTGAATCTACATTCACCATTAAAAGCTCAAGTCATACTTATGCCAATGATACACATTAGGAAGCCTAACGGAAAAATGTAAAATGACGAGAATTAATCCTCTTTCGAGCAACAACATAAAGTTGGATAATTAGATGTGCATCATACACAACAGAAGAACGTACGCTATGGATTAAAGCCAAAGTAGACACAAACACACACTCCTACTTTACGCGAAAACGAACTAATCTTGAAATAAATATAGAAACAGCAACAAAATCTGAATCTATATATGATAATGTGATCTCAATTAGCATGAAATTATAAGCTTTGCTATTTTAATGAAAGAATTCTAACAAAAATAATTAAAACCGCAATTCATGAGTATTAATTAACATAATGTAGTTATATTGACCAATAAGAATTAAAATTATCAATCGAAATCATGAAAAATCATCAATTTAGCGAAAAAACGAATCTAATTCAACCTAAAAATAAAATTAAAACAAGATTAAAATCAAATTCATATCGAATAAACTAATGAAACACATAGTAAAAATTTACGAACGAAATTTCACGAAAACACTAATCGATGAACAAGTTAAATTACGCTACAACATAAAATCATAAAAAAAAAGCAACAAAATTAAAATCAAATTTGCTTACAGTAAATTTCACGAGTGAAGAAATCGAACTTCGACAAAACAAAAAAAAAAAACTAATTTTGCGATTTCAATCTAAGTAAAGAAGTTTCGATATTGAAGACTGAAAAAAGGATTAATTTTGATTAACAGTAAAATTAAATTGGGGAAATAAATGAAGATTATGAACCCTAAAAATCGCAGGAAAAAAATAAGAGAGAGAAAGAGGAGAGAGAAAGTACCAAAACCAGAACAGCGGCGGAGGGGTGTTAGGACGACTGCAGCCGGTGGAGCGGAGAACAACCGAGTAAAAAGGCTTTATTATTTTTATTTTTGTTGGAATTAAAAAGGGTCGGCCAATAAATCACTATCATATCATAATAGCGTAATATGTTAGAAGATAAGGGGTAAAGTGGTCTTTTATACGTACTTCAAGGGGTGGTGTGATAATAAAGTTTTCTACGTATCTACAAAAATGTCATGTAATTTACCATATATATTACACTGATTTATTAGATATTATAATCCGAATTTAATCAACTTTTTTGAAGTCTGTTTAATAAAAATTGTTCCTATAGCCTCTCGCATATAATGTATTGACTAAACATGCATTATTATTGTATTTTTTTTTTTACAACAACAAATGATATTATGGATTGCAGTTTTTTTTTGTTGTTGTTGACAATAAGGAAAAGCTTAGGGCCTGTTTACTTTAGCTGAACTGAACTAAAGTTTTATAATGAAGGATTAATGAATAGCAAAATAAGAGAAGGGCTGAACTGAGCTGAGTTGAGCTGAACTGAACTGAACTGATTTTAAGTTGAAGTAAACAGACCCTTAATAACATAAAATAAAAGCGACTATGATTCTTCTACGTATGCTAAATAGAGAACATGAATAATTGATAACAATGAACATTAATTGTTTGAAATTATATAGGAACAACTTTGTATAGTCATTTTAGTTCATTTATCTATCAATCAATCAATCACAACTTTAATCCCAAAAAAATTGGGGTCAGCTACATGAACCAAAATTAATCATTTCATGTGGTCATCCACATAAATTTTCCTTCTCCATTGCCTGCGATCAAGGAACTCATTCTCTTATAAATCTAAAAGCTTTATATTCCTCTTCTTGCTAATTCATGGTAATTCCCTCTTCTTTTGAAAAACTCACCAAAAGGAAGGAAGGAGGAAATTCCCTCCTTTCAGAGATAGGAAATTATAACGAAGAGTCTTGGAGAGTAAGGAAAATATCACACAGTGCAAGTACAAACGTTAAAGGGCCAGCCAATAGAAGAAAAAAGCGAAAATTTCAAAAAAGGAGGTGCCGCACTGTGTGCGAACATGCACATTGTGCGAAGCCACGCACAGTCCGACTTTCTTTCCCCAAATTTTGCTATAAATACCCCCACATTCCCTTCATTTTGGGCAGCGTTTTGTCAAAGATTTGAAAGCCAAGGAAAAGAAATGAAAAGATAGAGAAATTGAAGCATTTAATAGTTTTAAGCATTTCCATCATTATCCCACAAAATTCTTTTTAATTTTCTTTCAATCTTCAATTTTCACTTTTATTAATTTCTACCATTTTTAGTTTATCATTAGTTTCCTCATATTAGTTTCATCATCTCCACTATCATCATCTACATATTATTTTCGGGTCGAAATTCAGATTTTGGAAATTGCAAGCAATTCTCAAGATCGTTTCGACATTAGCACGCAAAGTATCCAATATGAGACCACCATAAATCATCTTCAAGTCTCTTCTTCAAATTTTTTATATTATTATTATTATTGTAATCCTTCACATTTTTGAGACTATATTATAATCATTTTTATCATAAATAAGTAATAGTTTGAATAATTTCAAAAATAAAGTTTTATAATATTTATTTATAAGAGTTTTATGAGGTTTTAAATAAATTGTTTTTGTGAGATTTTATTCAAAAATTAATATTTATTTTCAAAATAGGTTTTGAATATTTATTTTTATTTCCAAAAATAGCAAAAGTAGTTTTGAGCCTTCTGCCAAAAAAAAAAAAAAAAAAAAAGGTCTTTACGGGAACTGAAAAGAGCATTTCCTCCATCTTCACACTTTCATCTCCTTCAAATTGCAAGCAACCTTCCTTACTAGACCAAGAACTTTAAGACACTAATACATAATCACAAACTGAAAAGACTAAACCAAGCAGACAATTTCAATCATCAAGGGTTTAAGTATTCTAAAATTGAAGAGCAAAATACACCCATAGCCCTTAATGTATTTCATAACATAATGCTGGAGGCTGCCAAAACAAAAGAATACAAACCTAAGCTCTTCACAATAGAAAATGAATGCAAAAAAACTAAAAGAAATACTTCCACTAAGGTTACACACTTGCATGATGCTACACCAGATTAAAAACAAAATCCTTAGTGCATGAATGAGCAAGAACTGACCTGCTCTAACTTATGCAAAATAAAATTGTCACTACAGGGTGTGACAGAAGTTCACACTTCACTAGAATGGCCAGAGAAAGTCATAAGTACATACTGAATAGGTGTGCAAAGAAACTTAAAAAAAAAACATACTCCGAGTATATAAAAACTTTGTAATAAGGTACAGCTTAGTATATTGTACATTATTCACCGCAAAAGGTCTCTCATTAGTATTAGTATAACAAACAAAATGGGAACTGATGTATGGAATATATAGTTTATGAGGGAAAAAAAAAACTATGAAACAGAATAAACAATAAAGAAATCTACAAAGAATTACAGTTTCAAGGTAGCTATAGCTTCAGGCTTAAAATCAACTCTCAGACCTAGCACTCTCCTGACCTCTGCAGGAGTCAGCCTCCAAGTCATTGGCCCAGAGTTTTCGCCCCAGAAATCCAAAATCTCAGAAACCTTTTCCAAGTTTAGAATGGTCGCCATTTGGGTAAGTCGAGCAAATTTATCTCTTACAGTTCTTTGAGTCATGCTTGAGAAATGACTTACCAAAGCCCTAGTGTCTCTGTCAAGTTGTAAACCTCCAAGTTGGCTAAACCTTTTCTGCATCATAATGACTTCAAGCCTCTTGGTGATACAATCTATGATGAGATGAACAAAGGTATCATAGTTGTTGGCAGTCATCACAGGCTGAAGCCATGCTGCATTAGTTTCAACAGCATGAAGAAGCCTCTGAACCCAAGGATCATTCACTTCATTTTCTGCATATTCAGCCTCGGACAGCTCATAGCTAATAGTTGCCACACTGTCCAAAATAGGGCGTATTCGAGGAATGACAGTAGCTACAAGTTGCTCCATTCCAGCATTTAATGCTTGCTTGAAATTGTTGCTCGCCTCCCCCAACATGGAAAGACAAGATTTTACTTTCTCCCTATCAGCTGGTGTTGGGAATACCTATAAAGTAGTCAAAAACTCCTTAACACATGGAACTTGTTATCAGCTTCTTGACAAGAAATGTATAAATCTAAATAGAATCCTGTAAAGATGAACTAAGAAAACTTTTCAAAATACAAATTAAAATAACAGAGATCTCCCTTGAGCAACACCGATCCACCAAACAGTTCAACTCAGTGAGACTGACTTGCACAAGAAGAGTTTAATTGTAGACTCACCAAACTTTACCATTCAATAAAAAGACATGGCCCATTCTACCCAAAATTTCATTTTCACCAGATTATTATGAGGTCCTAAAACATCTTTATCCTACATGAACTTGACCAATCAGTAAAATTCTAAAACAAGATATGAAATATAATTATATATTTCACCTAGAAAAAAACTGCAAAATTGCTCAATGATTTTTTTGTTTTAAAAGGTAACGGGATGGAATCCATAAAGCTGATAAGCTAATAAAACACCAGAGCTTTACCTCAGTACATTGCTCCTCAATTTCATGCCGCAGTTTGAGGATATATTCACAACTGACGTCCATATTATTCAAAGCCGTAGCAATTTCTGTTCCAGTCTTTTGAACACCAACACCTCCCAAAAAAAGCTTTGCCCCAAGATTTGGCTCCCTCATCTTCTGCTGCAAAGCTTCAAGATACTCATAACTCAACAAATTGACAGCAGTTCCCAAAACAGCAACCACAGATTCGCTCTTGGAAGTGGATATCGCCCTTCGAACACAACTTTGCAAGACATAAAAAACATCATCCACCATGGATGTTGTCAAGCTGTCGGACACATGTTCGTCAATCTTAATAGCCTTTTTGACATTCTCCACCATGAAGAACTGCTCCAAGACGAAGTAAAACTCAGTCACCTCATGAAGACCCTTACTAAAATTTCCACTCCTAAAGGCTTTTGTAGCTCGCGGGCCAAGCTCCGGATCAATTGAGCTCAAACCCTTAATCTTTGACACCATATACACAGTGTAATCCTCACCTAGCCGGGTCAGCGATAAAATCTCCTCCAAATACAACTCCACCTCCCTTGGATCAGGACCCTCCACATTCCCAACCGACAGCATATTATTGCTATAAGATTTAATCTCTTCAGTCAGTCTCGTCAACTTCCTATAATCCATATACTTTTTCAAAATCAAAGAACCCCTCGAATCACACTCCTCTTGCAACTCGCATATGGCATACACTATCCCATCCTCTCCACACAAACTCCGCAAAACCTCATCATTCTCCTCAATCGCCAACACAATATCAGTGAACAAACTAGTCAAGCAAGCAACAAAATTAGCCTGACTAGTATTCGAATAATTGTTCTCTATCACCTCAACTAACTGCTCAAACTCCATCCTAGATCTCATCGAAATCACTTTCTTCAAGTAATTAACATATACCTGCCATAAATTTTAGACATACTATGAATAATCTACATAAATCCAATTTAAAAGAACTGCAGTTTCTAAAAAATGTACATTATTCGAATATCATACGAACAATGTACATAATACTCATTTAATATAATTTCATTTGTTCATAAAATCAACAATATAATTGACAAAATTCAAATATAATTTTAAAATTCTACATCAACCCGATTTACAAGAGCTACATTTTCCACAAAATTCAAATATCCTATCAACAATGTACATTATATTCATTTAACATTTCCAATAAAATTAAAAATCACTTTCAATCATCATCACAATCCACAATCATAAGGTTCAAACTTCAAAGATATCAGCCAATCAAACAAAAATACACAAAATAACTGCATTTGCTTACAAAATAATCAGATTAAACGCTAAAAATGAGATCAAAGATTTAATCCAATAGCAAATAACTTCAATTTCATTGTATTTCACAATTATGATATCAAAATTGAACATCAATCCAATAAAAATAACTGCATTGTCCACAACATCTACATCATAATTCACAAAATTCGTCAACAATGTACATAATTCCGATTCAGCTTTACTTCATTTGATCACAAATTCACACACAAACAAATTCCAATAAGATAAAAAAACCAACTGCATCAGTTTAATATCAACATTAAACAATGTAGATTACGTGCATACATTATAATGAACAAAAATTTCACAATCATACAATTCAAATAAGATATCAATCAATCAACATTATAATCAACAAAATTCGGAATCATAAGATGACATCAATTAATCAACAATGTACATTACAAATTTATAATCAACAGAATTCATCAAGCAAGACGAAAACAACAATGTAGAGAATCACCTGCAATCCTTCTTCTTCGATACCGAGAAGCGGATAAAGCCGAATAAACCTAACAACAGAAGAATGCTCCCTCTGATCAACCGCCGAAGCAACCTTCTTCTTAACAACACCTTCCAACTGTTTCTTATACCCAACCATAACCTCCCTCTGCTGACTCCCTTCACCATCCACCTCCTTAAACCTCGAATCGATCTCAAAAAACCTCCTAACACACTCAGCAGCAGCCTCGAAATCATCCGCATTCGAAAGCGAAAGCGACTTCTTAACGGCGTCAATACAGCTCGTCTTCTCTGAAATGGCGTCAAGCCTAAGGAGCGTATCCGACACGCGCGACTGAGCGAGGTCGAGTTCACGGACTTTAGAAGAGACGGCGTCAGCGAGGAGGGAGGTGGAGTTAACGGAGGAAAGGATGTGGTTGGCGTCGGAGTTAACGATGGAGAGGACGTGAGAGGAGGAGAGGAGAGAGGTGAGGTGAGAGTCAAGGGAAGTGCGGTGGTTGAGGAGGGAAGAGAGGTGGAGGTCGAGGGAACGTTGGTAGGCGATACACTCGTGGAGGAGGCGCGTCATTGTGTTGACGTCGGTTAGGGATTGGATTTGGGTTAGGGCTTCGGGTGACCCGAATTGGATTGAGAATTCGTTGGTGGTGGAGGTGGTAGTGGTGGTGGTAGTGGAAGGGGAGGGTGGTGGCGTGTTGGACGACATTGGTGGTGGTGAGATCTAGAGAGAGAAAGGGATTTTTAGTTGAAGAAAAGGGAGAAAGTTGGAGAGTGGGATAGTAATTTTGATGAGTGATCTTACCGGTTGAGCAACTATCGACATGAGTTAGTTTAGTTGGTTAAAGATCAAAATTAAAATGTCGGAAGGTAATGGATTAAGTGAATTTACGAGGAAGGTGGAGAGTTTGAGATATGAGATGTGGGATTAATTAACTTTTTTCATAATTTTGACGTAAATTAACTTTCATATGAATGTCCTTAAAGTGTTGTGATTGGTTTTGGTCCTTTGGAGTATGTAGATGGATTGACCCTTGCTTGGCAAAGGTTGGTTAATTATGAATAATAAACATATTATTCCTACGATAGAGGATTAATTAATTACACTTTTTTTTTCATAAGTGTATATATATTCATGTTTCATTGTTTCATACCTATTTATACAAACAATAATAGTAATAATACTATTTCTATTGTTTTTTACTTGTTACATAGCAAGTTGGACCAAAGTTTTAGGTATGTCAATTTCATTGTAGACCACATGCTTAAATATACAAAAATAGATAGTTAGGGAATTTTAATGATGTAAGTAGGAATAAAGGTAAATAAAAGTACAAAATGATGATAAAATAACAATTATTATGGGAATTTTAATGTTTTTTTTATTAGCTCAATATTTTAATAAATATTCTATTAAATCTTACAAATTCTATTTTTTAGCCTTTCAAGTAAGAATGTTCTTTTACAAATCCTAATAAAATAGGAGCGAGGGATAGCTCAAGTGGTTAAAAGTTCTCTTTCGGTTTTAGGAGATCATAAAATCGATTATGACTGCTGCCCTTGTGTCTTCCGTAGCACCTAAAAAAATTCTAATAGTTTTATAATGATGATATTTGATTTTTCTACGATCACATTTGACAAAAGTAATTTATACAAATCCTATTTGTATTCCTATAATAAATGGTGTATATAATATTCTAATTGTGGATAATTGTAATTATTTTTTTTACATAAGACAAAACTAAGAAGTGCATTTTTAGTAAGTGAGTTTAATGCTTTCATACATTAATTAAAAAAATCCTACATATTTTTATTAACAATTTTCATTAATGTGTTTATTTTACATATTTGTAAATAAATAAGTCTATTTTTTTATAAACATTTTACAAATTTTATACTATTTCTGATTCTTTTTACTTGCTATATTTGTTGACGTCGATTAGGAGTAGGGATGGCAGTTCAGGCCAAGTCCGACCCGACTCCACTCCGAATCCGCCTTCAAATAATCCGCTTCCGAATCCGCCAAAAAAATCCGACTCCGAGTTTAAGTCGGAGTCGGAGTCGAATGCTAAAAATAATTCGAGTTATCCGACAATTAATCCGACTCCGACTTTTATGTCTCTACTTATTAGGTATAATAATAATAATTATTATCATTTATTTTATTATCGTAATCGTTATAATTATTTCTACTAATCTAATAAAACTATAATTTATGTGTTAATATAACTAATTATATACATATATGGCCGTTACTAAATGGTTGTCAACTTATCATTAGAGTTGGCAATCACTCCGCTCCGACTGCCTCCGCTTAAATCCGAGGGAAAAAAATCCGCTCCGACTTCGCCACGAAAAAAATCCGCCTCCGTTTAAATAATCCGACTACAATCGGAGGTGGAGTCGGATCCTACATAGCCTGATCCGAGTTTGACCCGTTGTCATCCCTAGTTAGGAGTTGGATTTGGGTTAGGGCTTCGGGTGACCCAAATTGTATTGAGAATTCATTGGAGGTGGAGTCGGTGGTTGTGGTTGTGGCGGTGGTGAAGGGGAAGGTGGTGGCGTCGTGGTGGACGCCATTGGTGGTGGTGAGATCTAGTGAGAGAAAAGAAAAAGAGAGAGGAGGAATGTTAATTACGCAACCTATAGTTAATAGATCTCATATGACTATGTTTTTTCTTACCTATTAAGCATCAAAGTGAGAGAAATTTGCAATATAAATAGTGCCAAAAGTCAATTTGTAACAACTAAAAATAAAGATTGAGGGGGTACTTATATATATATATATTAGTACAAACTTTATTTTCTCTCAAAAATAAAAACATGTTTTCAAATTATTCTCTCCACATTTCACACCATAATTTAGAAGTCTATAGTATTTACTAAACCCGCTACCACTAGGCCTGTTCAAGATATCGATATGTGATCCGAGCAATTCGATTCGATACAGTTCGATAAATTTTTCAATTTCTTATTTCGGATATTTCGGATTGAAAATCCGACAACAATTGGATCGAATATAAATTAATTTTTTGGATTATTGGATATTTGAATATGTGAAAAAGTTAGGCTTTTCGAATTGGATTGATCGGATATGGATATTTCGAATCGGAACACTCGGATATGATTATGTCGTTAAATTTAGTAGTTTGTGTTATTTTCGGGGTAAATTTTAATATTTTCGGATAATTGGATATCCTGCTATCCGAACCAACAACTTTTGGATATTTCAAATCGGATATCCGATTTCATTTGGGGTTGACTTTGAATCGCATTTTGGCCGATTCAAAGAGGTCGGATATCCGACCTTTTGGATCGACATCCCTAGCTGCTACTCTTCCTGGTTTTCCCTCCAAAAGTAACTTCTCCTATAAATCTTAAAATATTTTGGAAAAATGCAGTTAAAGTAAAGAATAAAAATGTAAATAAAGGTAAATACAAAAACATAATTCCAGCACATAAAATCAAACTTATACTTTGAGTAACGTACTTACGTACATGAGGTACATCTTATATATTACTAAGTTTATAGGTTCGGAAGTTTTTGATTTAAATTAAGAAAGTTGGAGTAGGGAAAAAAAATTATTGGTCAATGAGAAGATAAAAGGAAGTGGAAAAAATTGGTGGTTACTTTAAGTAAATAGGGTTAAATTGGAATAATTAACTGCCATGTAATTTTTTGAATTAAAAAAATTAGAATTAATGAGAAAATATGAATTGGAGTTTGAAGGCCTAATATTGAAAGCTTGTAAACTAAGAAAACATTTAAATTACTATATAAGATTTAAAGTTTCTCAATTAACAATACAAATAATCATTCCTTGAGATCTATCTATCTATACTATTTACTAAGTCGTTTACCACTTAATCAATTTTTATTCCTAAAATTCCTTTCTAAATGAACTACCTTGCAAATTTTTAGGATAATTACTTTTTTCTTTTTAATAAATTATTTGCATTAGATTTTATAGGTTTAACATGTATCACACACCTAAATCCAACCTGAATTTTTTCTAAATCAAACCCGAGCATGGCTCGAATTTATTTAGTTAACAAAAAAAACGAAAATTGTGGAGTGTTTTTCACATTAAAAATTTATATAAAAATTATTATTGTCTTAAGTACAGTGACTTAGTATTTGCACACACATACACAGAAAAACTCTCTATGTTCCAATTTATTTGATACGTTTTGACTTGCACATATGTCAATGCACTTGTTTAAGTTTAAATATCTTTTTTTTGTATATGTTACATTATAATAATTGGATATTAATAATACACTAATTGAAACGAATCAAACAAGACCCATATAACTATATTACATTTTATGAGTTAAGGGTACCATCGGGGATTGAAATTTATTATTTTCAACTTTTGGAGACCCATTTTTTTATTTTCACCATTTGGGGATTCAAGTGGGAAATAGGTTAACCATAGCTAAGTTGTGGGGTCAACTGCATTTTCTGAAATTGTATTATTGAAAAGTTGAAAAAAATAAAGGATAAAAAAATATATCCTAACCAAATTATCTCTCTTTATTCCCTCTAGTCTATCAATCCTTCCATCTTACATACACTTTCATGATTTCATCTCCATTACCTAAGGGTTTCTTACACGCCATTCTCAACAAAGCTTTCTACTTGTAATGTTCTTCTTCTCCTCCAAGGTAAATTTCAATTTCACTCTCAATCCCTTTTTTTTAAATTTTTTTTTTCTTGCTTTAATAAATTAAGAATTTTTCTAATGTGTACCTATGAGTTTTTAGGTTTTCTAAATTGTACCCAATGTTTTTTAAAATTTTAAGTAGTACCGTTGAGCTAACCAATATTATCTGTTGTGCCACTTTTAGCAAATGTTATGTTACAAATTTGGTTAAGTTTATTTAATCATACTTTTTTGAAGTTTCCTAAGTGATAAATCTAAATCTTTTGAACAACAAAAATAACAAAAAATTTCAATGAAAAATTAATTTAAAAGGGTTTATGGATACAACCGAGAATTTCAAAATACATTGGATAACTTAGTAAACGTAAAAACTCATAGATACACATTAGAAAACCCCTCAAATTAATTAATACTCATCTTTTCAAGAACAAAAACTCATCTTTGTTTCGTGATTAATCAATCCCCATAACACACTTTTCCTCCATTAATCTTCTCAACTTAATTTAACATTTTCAACGTTAAATAATAAATTCAGCAATAAAAGGTTTAGTTTTTTCCGAGGGATATTATCAAAATTCCAAAGGTAGGTAGGGAGTATAATTTAGATCAATCTTCATTTTTTCACTAATATTCAAACTTATTTTTCTCTCATCCCTTTCTCTCTCTAGTTTCTCCTTCTTCATAATATGTAGCAAACAACATATTTTTCTTCGTCTCTCTTTCTAACATACAATTTTTTATCACTTGAATAAATTAACTATTAATGTTTTGGAAATTTTGTCATGATATTGATGATACAGCATGATGAAGAAATGAATTCAAGCTGAATCTTCAATTTTGATGAAAAGTTAAATCTAGAGGATGAAAATGTATTAAAAGATTAGTTTGATTTTAAGTTGTGTAAATGTGTAATTATTACATATTTTATAAGAGACAATAATTGTTTCAATAACTATATGTTTTATAATTTTTTTTTTGATAAATTGTCTTAATGCATTTTTATAGGGTATTACTATTGTTCTCTAATAATTGATGTTTGATCAATACTTGTATGGTATAATACTCCATGTATTATAATATAACATGATGTTCAATAATAATTACTATATGTTTTCTTATCTATAGTAATATTTTATAATATATGAGATAATATTCCATGTTCTACTGATTTTTTTTAAGAAATGATAATAATTAGTAATGATAATAAATAATAATTGAATTGTTTTTATCGTTCAACTGTTTTGGTATATAACTTGTGTATTCAAAAGCCGAAACTAAATTGACTTGAAATGAAATCAACTTAAATTGAAGATGCTTGAAATGAAAGCAAAATTAGTTGAAATTAATCGAAATGAGATAAATTGAATTATTTGGATATAACTAGAACCAGGGGTGTGCAAAAAATTCCAAGTCCGAATTTCCGTTCCAAAAATCCAGATATTCGGTCCGTTTTTCTTAAAATTCGGACCGGGAAGACCCCGATATTGGATCGAAACCAGAATAGAATTTATAAAATTCGGATTCCAAATTTTAAGGGGAAAAAACTGGAAGACCTGATATTCAATTTTTGTAGACGATATTGAAGCGCTTTAGAAGAGTTTTGATTTAAAAAATCCGGGTTCCGAAATTACGAATTTCGGAGTTCAGAATTCCGATTTTTCTAAAACGGCACATGATATTTTATTTTCGAAAAACCGAATATCCATAATTATGGAGCGTAAAAAATTCTGGTATTCGATTTTGTACACCCCCTAACCAGAACAAAACTATGGACTTGAATTAACACTTAAGAGTGCTAAATAAAACTATTTATAGTTGGTCCAATTCTCTTTTGGTGTAACCACATCACAAGCCAAAAAACTTTAGGGCTGAACATGAAAGTCCAAAACCCACGGGTCAGTCGGGCTAAGAATAGAAAAAAAAAAAAGAAAAACTCATTCTAGACGTTACTAAAATCCCTCGTAATAGTCCTATTTATCCACAAAACACCCTAACCCCAATCTCATTTCCTTGCTTCCACCATTACCATTAGAAATAGAGTGAGAAGAAAAAAAAAATAAAAAAAAATGGAGAAATATTTTGGAAATGCATACAGAGGAGACCCAGGAATACCACACGCAGACCCGGATAGGTTCTGGAATATATGGATTGGATCTGCTGCTTTCTCTACTCTCACTTGGTTTAACCCTTATATGTGGCAACTCACCAATGAATGGAAGTATGTTTTATTTCTTCTTCTTTCTTTTTCTATTCTATTATTATTATTATTATTATTATTATTATTATTGTTTTAATTTCTGTTTGGCTTATGTTTTCTTTGATTAATACCCAATACGTTAGACTAATTATTAATGATTGCAAAAATAATTATTGTTGTATTGGAATCAAGTTTTGTTATGTTACCTGTGAATTGTGATTGCTGCTATAGGAATTCGTAGTATACTACGCATTTATGTGTGTATATAATTAATTGAATGGATTAGGACTAAGGTTTTTCTATGGGCTCCGTTTGGTTGGGTGTATAACATTTTCAATATTGATTTTTCATTGCAAATCTCATCTTTCATAAGGGTTTTTCGTTGTTTAGTTTCATGTAATATGGTTTTACGTTTTAAGCAATTTTCATTGTTGTGTTTTAATCAAGTACTCTACAAGTCTCTTTTGCAAGTATCATTATGATAGGGTTGGTTATCGTTATAGAGGGAAGAGGATGGGATTGGGAGGTAATGGGTGTCCTATCCTAACGCCTTTAGTTAAAAGGAAAGAAAGTAACTTTCTCCAAATCCCTTTTCATTTCCCATTTCCAATTTCACAATCCATTCATTCCATCTTACATCTAGGCTCCGTTTGTTTTTACAGAACACACTTTTCATGGAAAATAATAATTTTCAAACAAAAATGATTTTCAATTCCTCACAACATTGTAACAGAAATTTTTGTTTGTTTGTTTTAGTGGAAAAATATTATAGAGAAAAAGGAAATTTAAAAAAAAAAAAGGAGGGAGAAAGATGTAAGGAGAGGAATAGAAGAGTGAAGAATATGAAGGAAAATGTAGCATACTTTGCTTTCAAGAGAAAAGCGAGTTTTCTTTTTTGAAGTGAAGTTTTCCGTCTGTGAAAATTGATTTCCATTCCTTACCAAACCAAACAAAGGAAAATGGGGAAATGATGAGGGAAATAGTTTTCCTCCAAAACAAACGAACCCCCAAGTTAAAGTTAATTGGTCCTTCGCTCTCTCGTCTAATCTTCCATGTCCATCCAACTATAATGTTTTCTTCATCTGAACATGTGCAAGAGAGCTCTCTCGTACGCTTTAAATGCTGCTGAAGTAGTGAAGCTATTGGTTTGTATCTTGCCACTAAGAATGTGGTGCTCAATGCTCTAGTCCATTTCTCTTACTATTGCCGAGCAGAATCAAGCTAAAAGTAATTCCTTGTCGTTGGTTTCTGTTTGATTTGTGATCTTGTGCTGTGTTGTACAGTTTAATACTTTGTCTTTATTTGCAAGTGTTCTTGCAATTCTTTCATTCTTTGTTTACATGCATTTTGGCAAAGAAGTCCTATGGAAAATTCAAGATGGTGTTTGCAGCTTGATCCTTTGTTAGGGCTTGTGATGTGTTCATACACAAGGGTAGGATGTAATTGATAAGTCAGTAGTGATGGCTAGTTTCCATAAACTAGTACTTTTGAGTTAGCATTATGCTAATCTTGAGGATAATTGGAGATTTAAGCGTGGATTCATTGCTGTGGTTATCTCAAACACTTCGATGTTAATATCAAGTCAGAAAAAATCAATCTTGTTGTTGCTACATGCTTCTTAACTTGATGCAGCTATTTTTTTTGTAAAGACTAAAGGAAGCCATCATTTGGATGTTATTAAAATTTTTGTTTTTTATTTTATTTTTATAGTAGGGTATATTCTACTGTATAATCTTGTTGGCCAATTAATGTTCTCATACTGGTAATTGCATTTTTTAGTTGGCATGACAGAGCTATGTTGCATGAGCACTACCACTGGAAGAAGGCAAAGGCCAAAAAGGAACCATATAAATTCAAGGTAAGCTATCTATTGATTAAGTTTGTATGCTATGCTAGATTGGTTATTGAAGACGGTGTTTGCTTAAGTTCATGTTTCCTTTGTGTTTCAGTGGAATGAAATGGACAAAGAGACTCGTGAATCGTACTACTTCAACTGGCCTATATATTTTCCTTAGACAGCTTCTTCAACTGCTGTAGTTTTCATTGATGTTAAGTCTTTAAACTTGTTGTGTGGTCGTACAGTTTTTATGTTATCCTCTTATCTCTTCCCTACCCTTTTGGAACATCTCATTTGATATCTTTTAGGGGTTGAAGGTTGACAACTATTGACTTATTGCAGTACAAAACTATCTTATTTATAATATTTATCCATAATGTTTTGTTACGTACGTGCCTAATTAGTTTGAACTGCTTATCTATCAGTATTGGAGATAGTTTGTGCCAAGCAGGTTTGTAAAGCTAGAAATTAGTTCAGATTTGATTAAGTGGAACAAAAGTAATCCATTTGCAATATACTGCTACTAAAAGAAGCTTTATTTTGGTTTTGTGTCCTTTGTGGAGGGTTTGATAAGGATGGGTCGAATCCGGTTGGTGTTTGTTGTCATGTATGGTGTTTGTTCAATATGTTGCACAAGGTTTGATAAGATTGACCATGATGTGGGTTGATTGCGTTTAATTTGTTCAGATCAAGTGTAAGACTGAGGTCTTAGGTTGCACGAATACAGATATGGGTTTGTTTGCATGAGTTTTAAAAACATAGGATATGTGTATGTAAAATAAAATACTATAAATATAACGAAATTTGTGAAATTCAATACTTTATGGAGTACTTCGTAATAAAATAAAATAAAATAATTGTAGTGTGATTTCTGTTCAAAAGGGGTATAATTACGATAAACTAAGTTGAAAAGTATTAACTTAAAAATAGATTCAATGATCAGGTTCCATAGAATATCAATGTTGTTATAGGTGCAACTATCTAAACGATCTCTTTGTGCTACCTAGCTTAAATATGACGGCGATGATAAAAAAAACTGCCTTTCCTACATAGTTTTTAAAATCGAAGTAAAATATTCTTAACTAATTTAGCTTTTTATATTTTTTTAATTTTTTTTACGATAATGATAAGAAGCCTAGATTAGAAGAGGTATGCACCTACCCTAAGTTGCCCAACACACACATTTGGAAGGGAGAGAATAAATAATCCTCCTAAATACATGCATTGAGACTCGAAATTAGGTTTCATCATTGGAATTCGAGTGGGGTATCAACTGCATCAAGCCCACATCCTCCTAAATAATGTAGCTTATGGGTGTGTTGGGTAAGAGCTTTTGGGGTAGCTTTTAGCTTTTGGACCTAGTCAAAAAGCTACCCTAAAAAATTATTGCTGTTTGATGAGGTAGCTTTTGGAAATATGTAGCTTTTGTAAAAAGCTATAAAAGATAGCTTCCAGGAAAAAAAAGTAGCGTTTAACTTGAAATTTTATTTTTTTATTTTACGTTTTGGTAAATAATTATTTTTTAAAATTTTTTTTGACTTGGTATTTTTTATTTTTCTTTTTTGGCAAATAATAATTTTATTTTTATAGCTCCAACAACTACTTTTATCAAACACTCATATTATTAATAGCTAGTTCGACAGCTAAACTTTAACAACTACAATTTAACAGCTCACAGTCACTCAAAAGCTAACAGCTAATTTTGCCGAACACACCTAAGTAATTGTAAACATCAACAGCCCAACCCACAAGTTCGTTCAGCCCATGCTACTAAAACAATTAAACAAATGAAAAATTTTTACTAGTAGTTCAAAGCCCAAACACAGCTCCCAAAACTAGCTCTATTCCATAAATCCGGAAGGACCCGGCCATCCCGGCCCGCACATTGATCACTGATTCACTTCCACCTTATCCAACCATTGTTGCATGCCATTGAATTGGCTCCATTTTAGAGAGTCTTTGATAACACAAGTACAAGTAACAACAACAAAAAAAAATGGCGGTCCATCATCATTATCATCATCATCATATTCCATGGCATGTTAGTGACGTAAGACACCCACTACAACCCACAGTTCGAATGACATCATCTTCAACACAAAATGTGAAATCAACCCATTTTAAGAAACTGAATTGGGTGTCTGAAATTGGCTCCAAATCTCTTAAACTCGCTCTCTCTTCTTCCCTTGCTCTTGCACTCTCTTTTAACGGTAAACTAACACTTTCATGTCCTTTTCTTATATTTCTTATTATATTAATGTTGTTTGATGGTTTTAATATATATTATGGTGTATCTTTTTATAGGTGAACTTTAATTTTTTGATATGATTGTTATATTTAGCTATATGAATTTCATTGATTCCCAGAAAATAAAGTACAAATCTTGGTATGATTTTGAGTGTTGATGGATTGATTATTATGTAAAGGAATTGGGTGTACTGTTGATGAGTTATTATTGAATAGAAAATTTCGGAAAGTGATATTGGCACTCCAAAAGTTTGTCGGCACTCCTTGTGTGAGAGCACAATTATCTATAATCTACTCATATAGAGGAGTGCCAATATAAACGCGAGGAGTACCAATATCAATATCCGAAATTTCGTGGCAGTGTTATACTGTCATGATTAAGTGATTTGTGTCTATATTACATGTTAATCTGTTGATTGGTAATGAACTGTATTCAGCATCTTTGAACATTGCCCATTTAATCTAATAATTTCCTTTATATGCTTTGTACAATCTACAAAGTATATCAACATAGCATTTATTAACAATGACCTTGGTACCTTGTGCTACCTATTGCTACTGCATTGGCCCGGTAATCGAATCATAGGAGTAACACATAGAGTGGAGTTTTTGACATTTCAGGCAGGGTGTGTAAATGGTAGTATAGCATCCTTTTTATGCAATTATGGGGAGAGTGATGATTAATTTGAAATTCCGGACCAAAAAATCAGGGAGTTTTCTGGTTAGAGGAAACTTGAGAAACGATAACATATCATGTTATAGGACCAACTCAAACACCGGCTTAAAATGATGGTTGAATCTTGAAAATTGTGTTTATATTCTATGGACTAGGTGTTATGGACTGTATGGTATGTCTTGCATTTATATGTAGGACTCCACAATCGTGCATAGATTATCAATTTTTGTTGCAAATACTCATGCACCTGGTTCCAAATAGCGCGTTAGGGTTCTGATTTTATTGTTAAGGAATTTAATTTTGGCATTGCTTGTTACATGTTATGTTACTTAGACTTTCCTTTTCTATACTTTTAATACTTGAACATCTCTTTATTAGATGGATATCAGTTAATTTTACAAGTAATTCTATTGGTAAACAGAGTAGTGTAAACCTTTTGTACTTAGTTTTTTGGTGGAAATAGAGCTGTAGAATAAAAGTGCTCACTAAAAATCTAAGTTAGAGTACAACACAAGGTTTACGCTCAATGGGTCATAACCCCAGTAGCAGAAAAAGAGAGTTATCGTTCTCTAGAAATTTTAAACAACCTAAGGGAGGGGATAATAGAATACATTTCATGAGAATAAGTCCAGCATTTTTCCTTGACAATCTTGCTAGCGCATCACATGCCTTGTTTGCCATATGCGCTTCAAAGATGGTGCTTGTATCTGTTGTCTTGGCCCTTGAGCGTATCATTATTATTATTACGATAAGGATAGTGCAGATTTGTGACAGCTCTCTTGTGAGTTGATACTGATCAAAGTTTGAAGTATTGCTTCAAGTTTGGCATGAAAAGCTGATGTAGTTTTCATGTTAACTTTAAATATTTCAACCCATGAGCCTTGGTGGGTTTTTGCACCTAACTATGTTTTAGGTGGTTGTGAAAGAAGCATCCACATCGATTTTGAGTTTAGATGCCTCGGGTGATGTCCAAGACTCCGAACATATTGTTGGGATTTAATTCCACATTATGGTAATTTTGTGTGTAAAACCATTCTGCAGTAGCCCATATGCAACTTTTTTTTTTTTTTTTTTGAGGATTTGGGGAGGGGTGTTGTGTCTTTCAATGGTCCAAGCATTTTGCCTTTTCCAAATGAGCCACACTCCAAAGGTGAAGATAATGTTGGTTGGTAACAAATTATGAGGTAGTTTAGTAGTAGAAACTTGAGATTTGAACCAGGAGTGGAAAGAACTAGAGGTGTCCCTACTTAAGTTAACTCATTCCATGCTTCTATGGCTCTAGGACAATTATGGAAGATGTGATCATTGTCCTCAAGGGAGTGTGGGCAAAAGTTGCAATGGGGGTTGGTTTTAATTCTCTTTTATGTGGGTTTGTGTTGATGGAAAGTCTATCCCACCATAGTTGCTACATAATATTACGTATCTTGTTGAGACAGGGTAGTTCCCAAATCCAAGTCCAGGTCTTGTCATTTTGGTCTTTCCAAGGGCAGTTGTGTTTTGAGATATGGGTGGAATTTTTTGCAAGGACGGAGTTGAATTTGTCATTATCAGCCGACAAGGAATATCTCAGGTCCTCTTTCTCAGTCAACGTAAAACTTTCTGTACTTGACATCTTAACTTGTATCCGTTTGTATGAAAGCCTAGCTAAGAAGCACTTGTTTTGTGCTAAGATGGTAAGAACTGATATAGATGCATGCACTGCTGTAGAGTTTATAATAATCCTTATGCTGCAAGTTCTTATGATATTCAAATAATATTTAAACCTGTTTATGACTAATTTAATCAAGATATTTGCTGGATAACATTCTTTGCCTAACAGCTAAATTCAGGGAATGCATTAAACCTTGTAGGAGTTGGGTATGCTGAAGCTAAAACAGGCGTTAACAAGCCTGAACTTCTCCCGAAAGAATATACAACAGTTATTGATGTTGCTGGATTCCTCTCTGATGGACAGGTATGTCCTCTCTGTTGTTTTTCTGTCCTCATTAAGTAGTAGTATGAAGTCGCATATGAATTGGCTACCAACATATTGTACTACTCTCTTGTGCAAAAATCTCAATTGTCTTGATAAGATATACTTGTATCCAAAATTATACAAATGCTATTTTCTGCTTTTGGTCTAACTGGCATCATATGAAAAGAACATATTGTCTGAAACTTTTGTGCCTAGAGGTGCTCATTTTGTATAAAATGGCAATTTAGATATACATGATGTCCAGGGCAATATATAGTAGAGGTACATATGTGAGTTAATGGGGCATTATCCTCTGATGTTTCAAATTTAAGCTTCCTGTTTCTTCCTGAAAACAAATCTTCGAAGTAAATCATTTTAGGATTGTTTTCGTCGAAGTAATTAGATTAAACCAAGATGTTGGACATTTACTTCAAGCTTCAAATGAGAGCTCCGAACATAATTTCAATTAGTCAGGGTTAGGTTGCGGAGCCAGCCATCGTAAGCATACTTACATCCTGGGCATCAGCATTAGTCACTATATGCAATGGGTCATGGGCTCTTGGCTTGTCAAGTGATCATGTTTCTATTTGCATTTTCATTGATTCTACATTTTTGGGTGCAAAAGAGGGGAGAGGGGGGAAGTGATGAAGAGTTGGAAGCCAGTGAATAGGTTCACAGAAGCGGAAAAATTGTACGCAGTTACTGCTAAGTGTGAATGATCTCTCAATTGTATTTAAATATACACCGTTTGCAACAAAATTTATTCACTCTGACCTAAAACAAACTTATCTGTGTTGCAATGACATATTTCCAGGAAAAAAGACTCGCGGATAAGATTGCTGAACTAGAGAGAGATACAGGATTCAAGCTAAGATTATTAGCACAGAATTACCCTGATACACCTGGTAGCCTAGCTTTAGTTTTCTTTAATTTCCTTTTTTTGTTCATTTAGAAATCTATCTTTCAAGATAATTTTAGCAAATCTTTCTAGATCACTAGATTTCATGTTCACTTCACAGGGTTGGCTATTAAGGATTACTGGAAAGTGGATGACAGAACGATCGTCTTCGTTGCTGATCCTACTTTTGGTTAGATACTTCACATATTGGATCCTTTAGTTAAATGATAAATTCATGTTGGTGCATTTCTGTGATTATTGCTCTGTTTGATAGGTAATATATTGAACTTCAACGTGGGAGAACAAGTTGATTTGGATATACCACGTAGTTTCTGGAGCCGTTTGGCTGGGAAGTATGGAAATATGTTCTACTGGAAGGAAAAGGTGATCGTTCAATATCAAAGTGATTGCTTTCAAATTTAATCATTTGGAAGAAAGTTTTCTTTGGCTGTGTTATAGATAGCGATTATCACTTTTTTTGCCTTTGTTGCAGGGCGAAGAAGCATCTGTTGAAGCTGCTGTCAATGCTATAGCTTATTGCTTAAGAGAACCTGTTGGTCCAAGTAATTGCTCCGAGGTAAAATGATAGAACGCTTTTGGAGATTTGGAGACCAAAGATGAAATACTGTATTGGTCAAGAAACTGGAACATTGCAATGCATATTATAGGATGTCTGTATGTTCATATAAAAAATTCCTTACCTTGTAATCAAATGATCAACCTCAGAACTTTGAAGTTGCAAACATAGTAGAAGCTTTTTCACCGAGACAGAAAATGATTGTAATTGACATTCGTTAAATAATAGCTTATGCTACTATATATAGTGCTAAAATTAAAGTTGCATTTAGGCTTATGCCCTGTGGTTTGTGCTAATTATTTTCAGTCCTAAGATTGTAACTGTTGCTTGAAGATGATCAGCTTTTTTCTGAACTAGAACTTGAGACGAGAGGAACTGTGTAGAATGATATACTAGATGAAGTAGAATCAAGATACAATAATAGATACGATTACACAAAATTGCGGTTGCTGTTTTTCTTGAAGTAGAATGAATCAGGTACATAAGTAGATTCTGAATTTTAATACCTCACGCCTTGTGAAGGCATGAGCCTGCTGTACTTGATCTTCGGAGACCTTGAAAGCGAAATGATATTGAAGACTCAAAGTTTGTGAGGTTTCAGTAGTAATGCCTTCAATTTCCGGTTTGTTGTTACAATGTTACCTGGAGTGATTCTAGCTTCACTGAATAAGATAAAGTGGACTTTATAGAAGCATAAAATGTAACTATGCAAGACTGCAACTCTGCAAGTGTTTTCTTTCTCCTGAATATAAATGAATGGTTTTGAGGTTTATAGTTTTCTTTTATTTGTTGAAAGTAGTACTCTACAAAACTAATGAGTACATATTTATATATGTAATATGTAGGTTTCTAGTTAAAGAAGTCGAGGGAAGAGAACAGGGGCGGACCCAGCATAGAGCATAGGTAGGCAGATGCACCCCCACTTGAAAAAAAAGAAAAGTAAGGATAAATTAAGGAAAAAAATAAAATAGAATATATACATAATGTAGTGGTATCTTAGGCCCTGTTCTCCTCTTCTTATTTTTACTTATTTTCAGAAAAATAAGTTCAGTTCAGCAAAAATAAGTTCAGATCAGCAAAAATAAGTTCAGTTCAGCAAAAATAAGTTTAGTTCAGCAAAAATAAGTTTAGTTCAGCAAAAATAAGTTCAGTTAAAAAAAAAAAAAACAAAAATCTATATGTATTATGCAAATTAATTTGTACATGGATATTTATATGTGCACATCTTTTTAAATGAGAAATTATGGTATAAAAACAGTAGAATATAATTTTAAAAATATTTAGGTAGCATTTTCGAAGAGAATATGTATTGTATGGAAATAATATGTAAAAAAAATATTTACATATGATTTTTTTTTGATGGAAAATTGGAAATATATTATTTTATATGAAAATAAATATATGTTAATATAGATATATGATAATATTATAATACATGGAAACTATATGATACTAAAAAGAAGATGATAAAATATTGTGCATTCCTTTGTCCATAAGATTCTTGAAATTTGAGGGAAAAAATCAGATTATATATAATTTAGTGATTATAATAAATCAATTATTTTCACCTAAATAAAATTCAGTTATAGTATATAATTGCCCTATAATTTTTAATTAGTATAAAACAAATTCAGCAAAATTAAGTTCAGTTCAGCAAAAATAAGTTCAGATGAGCAAAAATAAGTTCAGATCAGCAAAAATAAGTTCAGTTCAACAAAAATAAGTTCAGTTCAGCAAAAATAAGTTCAGATCAGCAAAAATAAGTTCAGTTCAGCAAAAATAAGTTTAATTCAGCAAAAATAAGACGAAAAGAACGGTGCCTTAGTATCATTTATAAGAGTTTGGACTAGTGGTAGTTGCAGAAACTCCTAGGTGAAAGTTCGATTAATTTTGTTCATATGCTTTTATTTATATATGAAAAATCTTTGACCAAGTTTTGATCGAGATTGTTAACGAGCTTGTTAACGAGTGTATCGGCTTATTGACATCCCTAAATGCGTTAGATGTTGAAATTAAACTAATGAATTATGATATAATTATTAAAAGGTAGTAAAATTGTGCATTTTGGAAAATAATAAGTGGTTAAATAAAATAAAATTTTCATAAGGTGGTTATTTCAAAAAAAAATTGATAAACAAAAAGTGATTAAATACAAAAAAAAATCCTTGATTTAAATTTAATTTTGTGTTGTTTAAGGTCCGTTCTATTTACCTTAACAATGAGTTTAAGTTCAGATCAATATCTGTCCTTGTATATAAGGCTATCAGATTGAAGCATTCACATATATAATTAGAATCGTTCATCTTCTTACGAGGCCATTAGAAACTTATACTTCCATCGTATTAAGTTAATTTAAAGTTGAATTTCATAAAAGGCAACATATGGACTAATCCTATATCATTATAGGATACACTGCCTATTTGCCTATTAGCATAATTCTTATATACTATCTTACTAGGCTATACAGAAGATATGTACTTATGTAGTGGGTTTTAATTTAAGGATATTCTACGGAGTATATGGTACCATTCTAGAGTTGAATTTTTCACATGTTACATTTCAAGAGGATATCCTATATATGATAGATATTATTTGATAATCTTTTGAATAATGTATTATATTTTGATATAGATATAATTTTTGTTCAATATAATTAATTAATCAAGCATTCTCCAAACCTTAATTATCATTATCCATCTATCACTTAGCTTCCTTCTTCTTATTGGTGATTTTAACGTTGGGGTAGTTGGTTTTATAGGGAAAATGGGTAGTTGTTTTGAATGAGCAGTATTTTGGACGTTTTCTCCCATAATACTGGAGTACTATGTATAAGGTGGTAATGGGGTGTACAGTACAATTGTACAGGTGTAATTACCTTTGGTATGTACTTGTTGATCTTTTTACTTTCTATTTTATCTGTATTTAAAGTATGCTTTTTAAGTGGGTATTAATGTTATAATCATTTATATTCATATACTAGGTAGGATATGCAATATTTTTTGGTATCCTTTTCCATAAGGATTACAAGTAGTATTAGTTTGCATAAGTTGAGACTTGAGAATTAGATTAGTTAGTCCTTTCACTAATTAACTATACTAATGAATTTATAATAGAATTGAAGATACTTGGGTGCTTGTGTTTTGCATGTAACAAATTAAAGATGATCAAAAGAAAAGTTGCGTTAATAGAGCTAAGCAGTGCATGTATTTTAATAGGACATTTGGGTGTTTATGATCTAGGAAACACGGAAACTTTTAAGACCCTAGAGTTTCGCCATTTCAAAAACTCTGACACTCTGGAAACTCTTCAAAAACATAACTTTTTCTAAGTAAGGAAACTTTATGTGATGTTAAATTTTGCTTGTTTTACTTCTACTGATAAACCAAGAAGATTTACTGCACCTACTGCTAACCTTCAAGATTTTGTTCGTTCTTATATGCCTCACAATTACTGGTCATGAGACTATCTCTCAATCTCAACCTTTAATTTGCTGACAACTCTATAACATTAATTGAACATAAACATTACGGCGAAGATCGATCAAGCATTAATATTAACTAGGTTGAATTGTGAGATCAAAATATATTAAGTGTGACATTGTGATTTTGGTTTCTGTACACTAATAATGTCCTGATAAATGTCAAGTATGGAAAGCATGTTCGTGTTCTTTGTATTGATGATTTCTTCAAGGGTGTCACTGGAAACATGTTCGATGTATATACCTTTAATATGAGTTTCCACCTTTCCTTATCATTGAATACATCACTTATGCTGCTTGTTGAAGATGTGTTTTTATTTAGCTTTTTACATTATGTGGGTGACGATTTTGAAGAAGTTATGCAAGTATTGTACAATCTCTTGGTGCTGTTTCCTCTATCCGCTGGACTTGAAACTTCTTAGGTCGAAAGGTAGTTGTGTTTATAAATGTTTATCGTATCAAAGATACTCTAACTTTGATAGCCCGAGCTGTTAGTTGCTAATGAAACTGGTGCATTCTTCTTTTGTATCAATGGAACCGAGATCATGCTAAAATTGGCTGGAGAAAATGAAAGCAATCTCAGGAAAGCATTTGATTCAATTGCTCCCAAGCAAGAGAAAACCAATGAAGAGGTTGAGAGACTTATTGTAAAAAGGCATTAAACTTGTATCGTATACTTGTTGCCTTTTTGCCTATTCTGTGGACTGAAAACTTTCTCTTTTTCCCTGTTCAATATCCTTAGAAATTTGAGAAATTCGGGATGTCTCCTTCTAAGGGAGTTCTTTTCTATGGACCTCCGATCCTGGTTGTGGAAAGACTTTGCTGGCAAAGATTATTGCTAATGAACGTCAGGATAATTTCATCAGTGTGGAAGGACCTGAATTGCTAACAATGTGGTTTGGAGAGAGTGAGGTTTATGTTCGAGAGATTTTTAACAAGGCTCGCCAGTCAGCTCCATGTGTTGTATTCTTCGATGAGCTTGATTCAATAGCAACTCAGGTGTGTGCATTTATCTGTCTAAGTTGATGATGTAGCATTTCATGTTTAGTGGTTTGAGGTAACAATTTTTTGCTGATTGATCCACTCTCCCCTCTACATAGTTTTATTTTTCCTCTGCTTTCAACTTTTTCTTTATTATAAATTGGAAGGATTGAAAAATGGTTTTTCTTAAGAACAACTTATATGCATCATTGCATCTATCTATACCGTGTTTGCTATGGATGATGAAGTTGCTGAAATCAATGCCTCACATTATGAAGAATCCCATGCAGGAGTGTCAGTGATGCCTGATACACGTAGATATCTACGGATATCAGGCATTTGCTCAGACCCTGCAGCAGTCTAGAGGATTTGGCTCGATCATTTAATTTTATCCTACACATGGAAGACGTGTATAATGTTGTTGGTTCTCCCTTTCATAGGAGGTGTTACTCGTAGTTAACCTCTCGTTTCATCAACCTTTTGCATGTAACATTGGTCCTGGTGTTGGATTTGTTGGTTGCTGACTTGCAGGGACTTCCGAATGCTGATATCTCAATAGACAAAGGATTTGTTTATCCATATTCGGTTTAATTTCCTACAATTGAATCCATTTGAAGTTGTGCAATTGTATAATCTTAATTACGAAATTATAATAACAATTTGTGTGTATAAATTGATCAATATCCTAGAGCTATATAGCTAATTTAGTTCAGACTGCATCAGCAATCTTAATAAAAGAAATAACAATAATTAATAAATTACTTATTATGTTACAAATTTACAAGTAATTTTCCTTTAATATCATTTGTAACTCATGAGGCTTACAAGGTACAACCAATGCACCTTCATGTTGATATCCAAACTCTTCCTCTGCTTGATTTAACAAGTTCAAAATTGCTGGATTTCTCAAAATTCTCAACTCTAATACAAACCTCTCTTCACCAGCTAAAATCGCGAAATGGCCTTTGGGCACCACCAATGCAGCTGATGCCCTAACCATCATCTCTTCCAAATCTTCATAATTATAAGGCGTCGTACGAATAGGTTGTAACAACTTCATGCCCCATTTTAGCTTTGTTATCATCCTCTTTAACTTCAATAAGCTCTTGTTACCTCTCATTATAACTTGCTAATTATAATTTGGTTTGTGTTCTAATTGGGGCGAAAATAGAGTGTTTTAGAATGCAAGTTTGAATGAACAACGTATGTGTTTTTCTTAGCAATAATGGTATGCATGTATATATGTTAGTTTTGGATTGTATTAATTTTTGTATGAGCTAGCTATATATATATATAAGAATCTGAGAAGACATTTGAATAATCAAAAAAGTTAAATAATATGAAGAATCAAGAATTAATAATGAAGTTTCCATGTGAGTGCTAAAAGTGTGGGATCATTGCATATGGCTTAATATATAATAATGTAGGTTATGTAAATGCATTAAATGCAAATATAGCATAAATTAGTCTCATGTTTTTGGGCAGTCAAACTATATGATTCGTAAGAAGGTATCATTACGCGGTCACAGTTGCACACACTAGTGACAACCACCGCTCTCTTACTTGCTGTCTACTACTCTTGATCGATTAATGATGGCGGTTTCTTTTAGCAAATTCTCAATTATTCTTTCAAATGATTTTACTTCTACTCCTCCGTATTAATTTCTCCATTTCGTACATTTTGACATACACATATATCAATCCACTTATTTAACCTTAAATGTCTTTTGTTGTGTATATGTAAAAATTATAATAATTGAATATTAATAACGTATTCATTAAGACGAATCAATTGACCTTATAGGGATTATATTATGTTTTATATATTAAGTAATTTAATAAATTCTCTCTTCTTATAAATAGTGTCAAAATTCAAAACGTATCAAACATTTTGAAGCGGAGAGAGTACTCCATATTTTTTATTAGTATATTATATTTATTTATTTTTGTAACTAATTAATAAACAAATAACAAAACAAATTAAGTTAAGTTTACTAGTAAAAGTACAAAAACTTTTGAGTTCGATGATAAACAAATACACTAGACTAAATTCAATATAGACTAATATCAAACACAATAGTTTTGGTTGGAGGGTTGGTCGAATTCTATTCATATCTTACATGCATTATAACCAATATATGGGTCATACACACGATTAACAATATGTTTTTTTTTTTTTTTCACGAGACATATACCTCCAATTAATTTCAATTCATTAGAATAATTTCCAATAAGTTTCAAGATGGTCTACTCTGGTTATTCAAAAACATACAATCTACAATTAATCATAGTTGTTGCAAATCGGTAAAAATATAACAAGTTAGCTTTAAACTCTTAGAAGCATTTAAATCTGAATAAATTACTCTTAGCAGTATCAAAATAGGTGTAAAATAAATCAAGCACCAATAGGAAACCAAAAAATAATAATTAACTTTATTTTTTCAAATTGTCGTTTTTTGTCCTTCATAACTATATGTCTATATTCATTTTCGACATCATTTCCGACTCCGTGAAGGTCCAAATTCCCAAAACTATATATGGAAAGTGTAAAATTATTACGGAGCAGAAGATTTTAAAAATAAAAATAAACAAAATAAAATAACTGTTAAATTTGAATGTGGTCCACTACTCAAGAGCATCTTTTTTTAAAAAAAAAATAAAGGATTTTTGGTTTAAAACTACCTTGCTTAAATTTTTATTTTTTTTTGCGAAAAACTACCTTATTTTTTAGTTTTTGTCCAAAACTATTTTAAAATGTCATTTTTTTTGTTGACTCATACCTTGTCGAATATTCCAACGTTGACCATCCGTTTTCCGACGACAATTGTCACGTGAGATGCATGTGTGTCGTCAAATTCCCTATTTTCGTCCTTTTCCCACCCTTTTTCTTTCTTACTTCACTATGTCTAATCCTCTCCCATTATAAAATTGAATTGCAAACTAAAATTCTCTCCAAATAAATTTCTATTCATCTACCTCAATTGAATTGCATTTGAAAGGGAGTCGTTTAATTTTGTCACCGTCGGTCAAGTGCAGCTCACATGACGATTATTGCCTAAAAATTGACGGTCAACGTCGGAATTTACAATAAGGTATGAGACAACAATAAAAAAAAAATGACATTTTTAGGTAGTTTTAAACAAAAATTAAAAAGTAATATAGTTTTTCCGAAAAAAAATGATAAAAATAAGATTGTTTTGGACAAAATTCCAAAAAAAAAAAAAAACATGAATCAGCTATTTGGCTGTGTTGGACAGGTGATATGATCATATCCTCTGAGAACCTATTTACTTCAGCTTAAAATCCGTTCATTTTAATTCAGTTTAGTTCAGCTCCGTTCAGTTCAGTTCAGTTATTTCCTTATTTTGCTATTTATTAATCCTTCATAAAAAAAAATTTCAGTTCAGCTCAGTTCAATTCGGCTCCAATCAATTCGATTTAATTCAGTCAATTCACTTCAACTATTTTCAATTGAAGTAAACAGGCCCTAAGTGAGTTGCTATCAACTATATTTTTTTTAAGGTGCTGACAGTCTGACACTATTGAATCTGTACATTTTTTTGGTGAGAGGTGATGACAGCTAATTGCTGGGTGACGTTGTTTGTACTAAGCTAGTAGCTAATACCGAGTAAGATACGTAGTACGGATGACTCCGTAATTTGTAAGAATACATAAATACTACACATAAATTTTGCTAATTGCTACGTACCATAGAGTTGATGAACGTTATGTTCTCACTATTTCGTTTCGTCGCCACCTAATTATCAATATTTTTTTATATGTTTAGCATTAATTATTAGAACAACAACGCTCATATAATTCTTCATAATTATTGTCTCTTTAAATTATTAATTTACTTCATTTTTCATTAATGGCCCGTTTAGTAGGGCGTAAAACATTTTCATTGAAAACAATTTTTCATGGAAAACAATTTTCATGGAAACAATTTTTCATTGTTTAGTTGCATGTAAAGAAAATAGGAAAAATGAAAGGATTGGAAGGAGGTAGTGAGGAAAGAGTGTATAAAGGGATGAGAGGAAAATTGTTTTCCTTTTATTTTGGAAGGAAAATGGTTTTTCATCATTATAAAGAAAAATTTACTTCCATGGAAAATAGTTTTACATTCTTTTGTGTACCAAACAATGTAAAATTGGGAAAGGGATGAAAACACTTTTCATGAAAAATGTTTTACGCTCTACCAAACGGAGCCTAACTTTACAATATATTCTTCTCATTTCATAATACATCTATTAACTTCTTTATTTACCTTGTCTTTCCTACTTTTCATATACCACAAATATTAATAAAAATTTTGGATCCCACTTACATATAAAAACATCTCTATCCAATTAAGACATTGCTATTTGACATCCACTTTTATTAAGCAACATCTACCTTTCACTTGTGAATGATGGGCAAAAATACTTTTCTCTTGTTTTACAGTTACTAACCATTCGACCAGCATTGCCCCTAACACTCACTACAACCACCACCACTCCATGAGTTTCATTTATATTTTTACCAAAAAAAAATTAGTAAATAAATTAAATTAAATCAAATTAAATTAAAAAAAACATTGTGAGACTAACGGTTAGCTTAGGTGCTGCCACCAGGTTAGCTTAGGTGCTGCCACCAGCACTAAGCGGCCGCTGGTGGCCTTTTCTAAGCCAGCTGCTAGTCTCACAATTTTATTTTATTTTTAAAGTTTAGAGAGGGTGGTGGTGGACTGGTGGTGCGCAAGTGGTGGCAGGGTGGTGACGTGGTGTAGAAGTAGTGGGTGCATTAATTGGTTGGGTGGTGGTGCAAGCTAAAGGGTAAAAATAAAAGTTTAGGCATAAAATATGGATGTCGTCAAACAATTTTGGATGTCAAATAGCAATGCAGATTCTATTAACCTCCTCATTTAAAATTAGAATAAAGCAAGATTCCAACATTGATAGGAAGGTTTCCATTTTCAATATAATCAATGAGATCAATATATCATTATCCTAAGATATAATTAAGACCTCAAGTGTGGAAGGAACTATATGACTAGATAGTGGCTGGGTATGTAACTATGTATACATATATAGGAAAAATAAAAGAAAATTTCAATCAATTATTAAATTCGCAAAATCTGTAACAGACACATCACCTTTTTCCACATATCAATGTGTTTCTTATTTTAGATTTTAGCTTGATTATTCTTATATATTGGGTCACAGACTGACAGCGCGCTGTTCTTCATTCTCCCCTTTTCCAACTCATTTTTCAAAACAAGTCCTACATAATCTTAGTTTGAATTATTTATGATAATTTTACTTCAAGTTATTATTTTTAGATATCATGCATTGGATTATTGAGATAATGATAAAAAATCCAATCATACTAATGATGATGAGTTGAGACACCTAGCTATCTACCTAGATAATTGACATTATATCGAAAATTGTAAAACAAGTAAGAAATTAAATGTGTTAGCATTATTTTATTTTATTTTATTTTATTTTATTTTGGTAGAATATCAGCATATCAATTAATTAATAAAAGAGTAATAACATAGTCATGATACATGAGAGTGGATTTTGTTCGTGTGACCCTACTATCAAGGTTCCCAGCACCACTAGTAATTAGTAAAGTTGAAACTTGAAAGGGAGTTGGGCCGTTGCCCGTTGGAGTAGTAGTGACTAGTGAGGTTTCTTTCTCCCGCCGGCCCGCCTGAAGGCTGTTATGGCTTGCTTGTGATTGCTTTCTAATTTAGAATAATTGAGATTTTCCTTCTAAAGGGTATGATGATTTGTGATAACTTTCTAATAATAGTCTATTTGTCAAATACGCATGATGTAACCTCTATTTACTTCATTCATGAATCATGATATGGTCGTTAGCTCGTATATCATTCTTGTTATCGATTCCTTTCTAACGTCTAAATAGCCTAAGTAGTGATATTTCTGACATTTTTAGCATGATTGATTACTACAAGGGTGGTGGGGAAAGTTGATAATACTATTATAATATTGGTTTAAACTTCAGATTCCAATAAATAATTGTTACTTGTTAGAATAAAATAGAAATCATGGTGTGTAAACTGAATTTGTTGCAAGTTGTAATGAACTCAGATTATCGGTATACCCTTCCTCAAGTAATAATATAGTCTTTAATCAACTACGCTTTGCTGGAATTTCTAGTGCATTAATTGGCTGCATTTCCCCTACATTTGTGATATCCAATGTTGGATCTGTCAGAGGACCAACTCAACCAAAAGATTAAACTGATGATTGAGGCCCAAAAATTGGTTTTATACTCTATCACGTCCCCTCACACGAGAGCCCATTGGGCTTGAAGTGTGGATGTAGCATGGACCCCTTATACCCTACGCTTAATATTTCCAATTAGAAAGGAAGAGTGGATGAGACTCGAACCCGTGACTTTTGTGTCACGATGGCTCTGATACCATGTCAGAGGACCAACTTAACATGGTTGAGGCCAAGGAATTGGTTTTATATTCTATCAGGATCCAAAAATGGATCCACGTGTGTTCGAATTAGAATATAAGATTGTATGTAATTTTATTTCTTTTTCTTTTCAAAATGCATGTTATGCATTGAATTTAGTATTGACAGTGTGGTTAAATATTCAAAGTACAACCAACAGAGTCTATAAGAATGTATGCATAAATCCATCTAAAGAGAAGAAATGGAGCAGATCCTAACATTGTACTGTGAGAAGATGTTTTGTCAATAATCTTGCAAAAATAAATAGCTATATTTTCTAGAAATACATTCATTTAGATAATTAAAAAAATTTAAAACCAACTAAAACAAAGTAACACAAAGAAAATACAAGTAAAATTGATTGGGAGAAGGGTGAAAGAAATATGGAGCGTTAAATGGAAAAGTTACAAACCCACAAGTCCACAACCTACTCTACGCAGCATTGCTTAGTGTTAGTTTTGACAAACAATGAAAATTAAACTAGAGACAAGTAAAGTAGAGACAAGTATAGAGAGAGTGAGAGAAAAGTAGAGGACACGCGATTTTAGCGAGGAAACCTTTCCTAGGCCCAACAAGAAGGAAAAAACCTCGACCACTAGGGATTTTGACTCAATTCTCTTTTTACTAAATAGGGTCAACGACTCTGTTACAATCCTAGTTAGTACGGACTTCTCTAAGTACCACTCAGTACTTTGTTCTCCCTGAACTTGTTCCCCCTGAACAAGTTCTTCTCTATTCTCTTTCTCTTTCTCTTTTGGTGGCTTGACCAGCCTTCTCTATTCTCTAAGTACAACTCAGTACTTATTCCCTTGAACTTGTTCCCCTGAACGAGTTCTTCTCTTTCTCTTTCTCGTTACAAGTGATTCACTCAAATCACTCTCCTTTCTCTGAACTCAAGATTACAGACTCATAAAAGTGAACACAATCCTAGTACAACCGACTCTTGTACCTAGTCTTGTATACTTCTGATGAGGCTATCGCACACCTATCAAAAATAAACCAAACGACACTAACTAATGTAGCTAGGGAAGTAAGGATCGAATCCTCAGGGAAGCAATTGAACTCTATTAGTTCTAAAAAGCTTAAACCGTACAAAGGGCCTTGGTTGAGAAATGTTGATTAACTAAATGACTACTAATTAACCACTAATCAATTACGGGAAATGACGAAGATTAAGACCAATAAATTAAGCCTAGGGTCATTCGTGTCACCAAGAACAACTAATGGATTCACTAACAAAGATCGTTCAACCTCACAATTATCGTCAAATTAGGGCTCACTAATTCTCTCGAATCTAGACTCCCTCGAAACTCATCTAGCGGCTCTCGCTCATGCCTAGACTAATTCCGCCTATTATTCAGTGGTCTTATTGTGGTATTTTTACCTCTCGGCATCAAATTCAACAATTACTAAAATTACAACTAAATCTGCGCACAATTCAATTGTAAGCGAAAAACCCAATAATAGGAATTTGGCTACTAATTGCGGAATTGAAACAACCTAATTTAGTTAGTCCATTAATTAATCAAGGTTTCCCTAATCCTAGAAAATCGACTACTCACTCATGATTATGAAAATTAAAGCAAGCATAATTGTAAAATTCATAATTGAGTTCATGAAGTAATTGACCAATAAACTAATTAACATCAACAATTAACTAAATTAATTAGACTAAAGAGACTAAAAAGCATAAATTAAACTAAAATAAAGAACAAAAGTAAAAGAATTACCAAATTGAAGAACAAATTGAAGACTTGAATTGAATTGAAATTTATTGTCAAGAACAAAAACTCTAATTCCCAAATTAATTTGAGAGAGAAAAAGTGCTTAATAATAAAACCTAAAAGTCTAATTCTAAATTATGAAAAGCATAAGTTATTTTTCCTAGAAAGACGTGCCTATTGTACCCAAAGTTGGGCTTACAAAGCCTAAGTACGAAGAAAATAAAAGAAAAAGAAAAGTTCGGAAAACTGGCTGATGCGGGCGCATAGGAGATTTATGCGCCCGCATCAATCTCCCAGAACGCCTCTTCAGCTGCAATCTTCATTAAATGCGGGCGCATAGGTATTTTATGCGGCCGCATATGGTCTTCAGAAGCCTTATTTGTTTCTTTTCTTCTTATTTCTTCAAGACTTCTTCAAGACTTGTTTACATAACTTTTTGGCACGCACTTTCAAGCATCTTCATTCTTATCCCGTCCAAGCTTTCCGGCTTCGTTCCGAGCCTCGGTTTCCATGCCTGAAATTACAAAACACACCAAAACCGAGCATAACAACCGCAAATGATAAAATCAAACTAAAAAGCTCTAAAATTGCCGGAAATCAATAAAACTTGGCGAAACACTTCAAATGAGCTAAAATCAAGCCAAAATAACAACCACTAGGCATAAAATTGGCCCGAAACAAGGGGGAAAACACAATAAAAACCGCACATATCAACTTCCAATGAAGTGCGTAAGTCTTGGTTGAATTCTTCTCTTCTGATCTTCAGTATTTATAGTGAAGTTATAAGTAGGGTTTCTTTGATTTCCTTATTTTCACGCTTCATATCTCACCAATATCTTGGTGAATATTCTTCATAAAGTGAATTTAGATCAATTCTCCATCTAAATTCACATTCTTCTTTTCTTCATAGATTTGTTACCATAATCTTGTGTATATCTTTTCCAAATATCTTCAAAAGATCTTTTATGGTATCTTCTTAGAATATACTTTTCATATCTTCTTAGAATATACTTTGAAGTCTTGTTGTCATATATTCTCTGAATATTCTCAAGTGTTGACATAAATCTTCAGACTTACGTATTAATTATTTCGATACGTATTTGAGACAACTGAACTTGAGACAAGTTCTTCTGTTGGTACAACGGCTACTAATATATGTTTATCTTGACATCAAACAAGTAACCCATTAGTAGTATGTGTTTGTCACCATCAAAACCCCTAGGGTCAACACTTAGAAACTCCGAGTAAGCCAATGAGACAAGCAAGCATTTATGCTTCTATTTTCTGCATCAACAAATTTATCTTGATTCTTTTTCAGATTTTTGTAGGTTCAGTTGAACCCACTAAACGCATGCTGGATTCGTTAATGGTGACATCATTTATTTAATATTTGTAACATATCTAAATTTAAAGATTACATTAAGTTGGATCCACACTACTCAACATTAAAATTATGTACTACAACACATGCAAGGTAGATACATATGGACTCTTGGTAGAGAAGGACCTAAAAAAATACTTAATAGAATCAAATTGTTTTAAGTAAATTTTGATAACATCAAAATGATTAGATTTTTATTAGAAGGAAATTTTTTAAAATATTTTGTTCTATAAGAAAAAATTACTCGTTTTGATATTCAAGTGGGGTCCTAACATGGCTCTAACCTTGACTCAATCATGGGGTAGACCTAAGCCACAATTAAAATTTATGTGGCATACCATCATAACACATCCTAGCATTGTTTTATTATTATTAGTATTAGTATTAGTATTAGTATTAGTATTAGTATTAGTATTAGTATTATTATTATTTTTTTTATAAAGTGCAAAAGCCGAAGCCAGAAGCTTAAGCATAATAGCTTAATTGAAATTAGAAGAAATAGAGACAAAATGAAAACATATAAGGATAAAGTATAATCTTGCGATCGATCTTTACTATGGACAGATTCACCATCTTCCCACAATTTAATTGATAGACACTTCAAAAGTCTTGATCTTAATGTGCCAACAAGATGCAATAATGTCACGACATGATACAACAAGCATATAACCTTGGCAAACCATTTTATTTTTGTGGCACATACACATACACATACACATACACATACACATACACATACACATACACATACACATACACATACACAATGTTAATAAGTCCAAGTATCATCAAAATTAGTAGGATGCATACTCAAATTATTTCTCATCTTTCGTTTTGCTCCACCATAGAGATGGTCAGATGGATAGGGCAATCAAATATCCAAGCCCACCTTCTACTTGGGTCAAAAAACCCAACCCCATACCATCAGCCCAACCCAAAAGCCTTAAACCCTGAAAATCAACCGAAACCAAAAAAAACATCGAATTCAACTACCAAAACCCAGAAATCAGAAAAGAAGCCATGAGAAGAGCACTTCTAAGAAACGCTTCACTTTACACTCGCACTTTACTATCATCTTCTTCGAACCCTAATTTATTTCCCCAATTTGCAAAACCCCCAATTTCTAATTCTTCATTTTCCCTCAAATTCTTCTCCTCTGAAGATGATTCTTCTGACAAAAATCCTAAACCCCAATCTCCTGAATCCAATTTAACTCAACCCCAGATCAAAGATCCCACCTTTGATGTTGAAGATATCAGCAATGAAGGTAATTACATTTAATTTATACCCATTGAATTAATTCCTCTTGAAAATGCTTGTAATTTTTTTGCTGTTTTTTTTTTTTTTGATTTTAGTGTTTTTTTTTTTTTTTTTAAATTGTTGTTGTTCATTTTTTATTAATTATTAATCAAGCTAATCCCATTCAATTAATATTACGTTGATTCAATTGATCTTAATAATGGTTGTAATTATTTTTTTAGTTTTTTGTTCATTTTTTTTTTAATTTTTACCCAATTGATTTGAATGTTTGGGTTTTTGATTGTCATTTTGTTGAAATTAATTTGCTGCCATTGTTGTAATAGTCTCATTTTTATTTGGGGTATAATTGCAGTTGAATTTTTGAATTGTTTTAGGTCTTTTTGTATTTGCATAATTGTGATAATGTACTATGATTGTATGGAACTTCAGAGCTGAAAAGGAGGATCGAAAAATATTTTGCCCATAAAAAACCAAACGAAGAGGAGTCGCTCAAGCCGATCGAGAGAGAGGAGTTGCTCGAGCCGATCCTCGAAGCAATATTGGCTAGGAGGCTTGTAGGGAAGCATGATGAGACGGATGATGAGCTCATGGAAGAATTACGATTTACCCAGTTGGACGATGTGAATGATGAGGAATTTGAGTCTGATTTCGAAGATGCTTATGAAACCGATAAGGAGATTACTGACTTGTATAATGCCAAGGAGACCGTCGTTAACAAGATGATGGAAGATCCTCAATTCAACATGGATGAAAAAAAGTGGAAGGAGATTGTTCAGGCGGAAATTCTTGAGGATGGGAGTGAAGAAAAGGTGAGGGAGTGTGAAGAGATTTTGGAGGATATGCGCGATTGGGATAAGCTCCTTCCAGGTAAATTCTGTGAATATCATTTCTTGCATTTGTTTATTCAAGTGTTTGATGTACGTAGTATTTAGTTTTGTATTATGAAGAGAATTGTAGCCGACCTCAATGTCTTTGATTGATTGATTGATTGAAGAGAATCGTAGATGGCACAATAAAAGAATTGGTGAAATACTTAAAATTTTGATGATAGTATAATTGTGATGTTCTCTTTCGTGTGATGAACTTGAGGAGGTTAAATTTGCTATGTGTTTGTTCTTATACGCAATGTATGTGAATGAATTCTTTCAGATGATATAAAGCAGAAGGTCACACAAAAGTTTGATGAGTTGGGAGATAAGTGTGAAAGTCAAGAACTTGAGCCAGAGGAAGCATATGCGCAATTCAAAGAGTTTGAGGATCAAATTGTGGCAGAATATATGGATAAGCTGGAGAAAGAGGAATCTCAAAAGGTGGATGAAGTTACTGAGGCTGTAGAGAAAAAGAAGTCCGATGATCCACCTGGTGTGGGGCCAATCCTCAGATGGCATACACGGGTAGTCTTTGCACCAGGTGGCGATGCATGGCATCCTAAAAACAGAAAGGTGAAATTATCTGTTACTGTCAAGGAGCTTGGACTTACAAAGTATCAGTTCCGTCGGTTGCGGGAGATAGTAGGGAAACGATATCATCCTGGAAAAGACGAGCTAACTATCACAAGCGAGAGGTAAAGCTGAAATTTATTGTTTTGATTATACCCCACTTCGATTATCATTGGCAACGGTAGATTTACAATATCTCGACCTTGCTTAATTTGCATCGAGTGGTCTGTTCTAAAAACAATATACTTTGGATTTACTATAATTGAAACATGTGATGGAATCTGTGATGTAAAAAGACAAAAGAAGGGGGTTAACTTTAAAGCCTTTATGTGATACGTGGCTCCATTTGGTTTGTTATTTTCTACACAATACACATATCTGGGAAAATCAGAAGAGATTGTTGAAGTGCAATTTTGTAATAGGAGAGAACTCAGATTAAACTAGGGCAGTAAAGGGTAGTAAATGATAAAAAAACATTTACCAAAAAAGAAATAAAAGGCACAAGTGGAAAGAATTTTGAGGAAATGTTCAAACTGAAAAGTTTAAAGAAGCTTAAGTAACACAGGGAGTAATGGTGTATATAGTTTCTATGTTATAAAGATGCAAATGTGAAAAAGTATTTGCTGCATTCCTTCTGCATAGAATATCGGCTTAGTGCTCAAATGTGTAAATAGTGAATTTGTCACTACGAGGAAAGAATGCATTCGAACATTTAGTACGGAGTATATTTCTTGCCCTGATTTTGCTTGAATGGACTAGTAACCTTCTTAAACCTTTGTATCTACCATTGCTATAAAACTTTAAGGGTAAGTAACTAAATTATGCAGTGAGAATTTGTGTGGGATGCATACTTCTTAATATGAGCTGGTATAAAGTTAGAGGTTTGTATCCATATTATATTATCTTTGCGGCATTCGTCTGATTAAAGGAATCTATTAATTTGTGTAAAAAGTTAAACCCATAATAGTTTCCTATGTTCCGAAATAAATATGACTTTCGTTTATTTAGTATAGATTTGTGTATTTAGGGAAAATTGTCACAATGGGCCCAAAATTTCCTAAGAATGACTAGAAAGTGACACCTTGGAACCGGAAAGGTCCTTTCCAATACTTGGGTTTTTTCTTGATTAATCAAATTTAGGGTGAAGAAGATTTATGCTGATGACTTTTGCGACTCCTCATATTGATTCATGTCTAGCCGACCCCAAATTAATTTGGGACTAAGGCTTTGTTGTTGTTGTAATCAAAATTTAGGGCCATTTTGAGATTGTAAAGGTGGTTGTTTCTGTTAATCTGCTTTTCTTTTTTGACTCTCAAGTGCAATGTGCTAAATGGTTTTGTATTTTGCACGGTTGTATGTTCGAGTTCTAGTGTTTCTTCTACTTGTTGCTGAAGCCATTTTATCCTTTCTACTGCTTGATGCTTGATAACATCATGTAGATCTGATGTATCTGATTACTCTTTACTATCAGTCCTGGACTGTAGTTGATATATGGCTGTTCTGGTGTCAGGTTTGAACATCGTGAAGAAAATAAAAAGGACTGCCTAAGGACCCTGCTTAGTATTGTTGAGGAGGCTGGTAAAGCTAGTGCATTGGTTGAGGAAGCCCGGACATCATATGTCAAACAAAGGCTTAAAGCAAACCCAGCATTCATGGCAAGGTTGGCTGCTAAGACCAAGCAAGTCCCTACTGCTGTTTCTGCTTGAGTAGGCGTTGCGTGCTTTCTCGCTCGACAATGTGTTTTTGCAGAGTCTATCAAAAGTTTTGTTTCTGCTTGAGGCAGCATACTGATCATCAATTTGTTTTGTTTGCTTTAAGCCTCAAAGAGGGGACCTAGAAGTGTAGTTGGTCCATTGCTCTTTATAAACCCTGCTGAAAAGTTTTTATGGATCGTAATATTCTCTGGCATGATCGAAGTATGATAGGTATGAAACTAGATTTTTGCTTGTTGACACATTTGTATCTTTCACCTTCAAATCTTGTAGGGGTATGATGTTTCTCGAATACGTTCTCTACTCACTAGAAGTGTGAATCGTAATTTGTACACAATTCTTTTATAATGTATTCTGTAGTTTACAATATCTTACATTTATAAGCCGATATGCTAATATTCCATAACATTATGGCCAGACTGTAGATGTACTTCCCTACTGAAGTATGATTTGGTTTGAATAAATTTGAAGTCAATTGTGGTTTGCTATTCTAGCTCTTGTTGTAGATATGACTCATATTCGTACAGGTTCTGCAGAATGGTGGTAAATGTTTTGATTCAATTCGATTGCAAAAGATCAATGTTCCTATAATATACAAATCAACTAACGAGTAGTTTTCTCTGAATAATTGATGGATAAGACTAACAAATTAGATGATTGCGGTCTTAAACACTATCATGCTACATTCGCAAATTACAGCAATATATGTAGTATAAAGTTTAGTTATTCGAACTGATGTTCGAAAATGGTCTACTTTATACCAGCTTTAACCATGCATAATGCATTACCTTGGTTATACTCTCATAACTTAGGCACCATAATTTTCAGTTTGACACACTTGAATCATTGAAACAGGCAACATCTCAATGTCACTTCATTTATTTCAGATTATTAAATTGGTTTTAAAGTTTCAGTTTTAAACAACTTATCAGTGTACAGTAAGCATATGACCTTGTCGACGGTACGTGAACTCTTAGCTCAAGAACTGCATTATTTCACCAATCTGTACCAAGACATCGTACATGAACAGACAAACAAGAGATTGATCAACTGCTACATGCATTCTACTTGGAAATGATCAACGAAGTAGAAACAAAGTCATCATAGCATCAACGAAATGACAACAAATTTCACACCGTGGGTTTACGCTCAAACCCTACTCCAGGGTCCTCATCCGAAGGATTAGCATCAAGAGCAGTCACCATAGCATGTTGTGGGCCACGACGACAACGCTGCAGCATCTCATCCACGGCCTCAACCCTGCCCGAAAAAAGAGCTTCCACAGAACCGTCTCTCCTGTTTCTCACCCAGCCCTTTAAACCCAATTCGTTCGCATTTTCAATCGTCCAATTCCTGTAGAACACACCTTGGACTCTTCCTTTGATCATACATTTTATCTGTCCACAACAACAAACCCAAGTCTTAATATCAGATTTCCAGAAATATCATCTTGTTAATTTCAAAAATATGACCCCCAAAAATAAAAAATCTCAAGCTTATCTTCGAAACTCGAAAATCAATTTAATTTTGCACTTGTTAAATTAATTCATTCATCTAATCATCCAACAAAAATAATTAAACTTCTATTACAATACATTAATTCATAAATAGAATACCACTTAATCATAAATATCATTATTACTAATTAACTGAAATTAACAATAATTTAACAAAATCAAGAGTTTTAAAGTAGCTCCATTAACGTTAATTCGAATCATTTTAACCTAATTTCAGAAAAACTCAGACAAAAACCAATTTTAATTTCCAACTACAACAACAAGTTAATCTCACACTAAACCCTAATTCCCAAACCAATTAATCAACAAATTAACAGAAAATTTCAACAATTAAAAGCAAATAAAAAAAAATTCTCACAGTTTTAACAGAATCTTGAGAAACATTCGAACTTTGATCACCATTATAAGACATCGCTAAAATCCGAAGATTAGATGAACAATATCTGCGCAAAGGAAATAAAGAAGAAGAAGAAATACGAGAATAATCGCTACTCTTGCAAAAAGAAATATAATTACGAGAATTAGGAGAAAATGTAGTAGCAAAAATACTGGAGAATCGTCTATTATATACATGATAATTGACATTTATACTTGTATTTATACAATTTGAATTACATGAATTTGGGCGAATAATTTGGGGTAAATTAATTAGGGTTAGGGTTTTTCGATTAATTTGAGTGCTAAGAATTTGATTCAGATTCTTTGATTGTGATGATGATGATGATAATGTAATTGTTGTTGCCATTGAATTTGTAACCACGATTTTTTTTACTTTTTTAGATTTAATTTGATGTTGATTGGTTGAAAATTGAGAATTTGAGGTTTGGTACTATTGATTTTTTTGACATTTGGAAAGTTGGGTAGAACAATAGAATGTTCATGAATGATTGTGATTGATTCATTAGTTGAGCTAACCTTCACTAGGTTTTTTAGTGTATAAATCAATAATTTGAATAATAATTGTGTACTATTTTTATCGCAAGGCATGTAGAAATTACAAGAAATTGGTGGACTGTGATTAAAAACATGAAATGTTACATTAATTACTTATAGTTATTGATGAAAATTATTTAAAACTAAAACGGTAGACCGAATAAGAATAGGACTACATAATTAGCAATACAAGTCTCACATTTTTTTGATAAAATTACAAAACACGAAAATGAAAATGATTAAAAACAAAAAAAAATTAATTATCATCGACAATAATGATCTTGATCCCATTTTCTCTAAGAGAATTAATAACACTCCGAACAATCTTGGCATTAGCATAAGTATCTTCAACACCTTTTTTTTGCACTTGTTTATCAACATTTGTATAAATCCCATGCACCAAGCCATGATGATGTAGAGCTTCTACCTTAAGCCGTCGCGAAAGGACCTCGCCCATAACAGCTGCCGCATGAGGGTGTTTGGTGGTGCGCCCGAGATCAAAAGCATTCTTGAGAGCGTGCTCAATGGTGGAGACTTGAGCCACAAGGGCTCCATTGGTTTGGTCCATGATGTTGGCTGTTATGTACTTGAGTGATATGTGGAGTTGCAACTCATATGCTTTCTTTGCTAAAGCCATGTGACTTTATCCTATGAGAGATTGATTAATGAGGTTTTGGGTAATATGGGGATTGTTGTTCTCTTTGCCGTTGGATTTCAACTCAATACAAAACAAAAAAAAAAGGAAAGGGTGTTTTAGTCAAGTCCATATAAGTATATGGCCGTATGGGCTTCACTCAAGGATAGTTATAAGCCCAATTCACCTACATGGCCACATTTAGATATCTAGTACAACCACCATCACTAGGGGGGTTCATTACTTCATTAGCTTTCAGGTACCCGAAAATACGGATAGTAATATTTATTATCCATTACCTACCCGTATTTTCCCCTACCATATATAAATTAACGAAATTGTGAAGAAAACATACATGTTCTTTGTTTTTTCAAGAATTTTGCATATAACATGCCTTGCATTTTCCTCCAAGTGAAAACAAATAACTCATTTCATTATTATTATTTTTTAAATTCGATCAAATGAAAAGAATTTAACTTTCTATTGTAATTATATATTTTTTGGGTGAGGGTAATAAATACTCCCTCCGTTGTTTTAATATGCTATGTATATATTTTTTAGTGGACTTACTATATAAAACCGTTTTATATGAGTTTTTGTACTTATATAATCACTCTAGCCAGTGCTTATATATAATAAAAGGATCATTAAACCCCTCAAAGTGTCAGGTTATTGAAAATAAATACCTACAGCTTCGTTTATTTAATTTAAATACCTCAAGTTTGTAAAAAAAATTGCAAATCAACACCGGTTAATATTGCTTGTAAGTGTTTTTTTTTTTCAAAAATCTGAAAGTTTCAAGGGTTTATAAAAAAACTTTCTTATAAAAAAGAAACAAATCAAATCAAAAAAGTTCAAATCATATCAAAAAATATTAAGAACAAAAAAAAAAAATAACTACAATAAGATTGGCACCAAATTATAAAATTTCAAATTAGACCAAATCATATAAGAAAAATTTAGAGTAACCGAATATAGCCTAACTTGGGGTACACTTTATAGTACGGCAATACTCCCTATTTTATTTCAATTAATCTATCGTTGCTATTATCATAACCTAAATAATTAGCAAAAATGGAAAAAAGAATGAAAATGAAAATGAAAATGAATAATCATAATAACTTTACCATATTCATTTAAGTGTAATACATGCACTTGACAGTTGACATTGCACTAGAAATTAATATACGGAATACAAAAATGATCATATCCTTCTATCCTCTTTCAATGCATATTAGCGCCATATGGTGTATTTGCTTGCTGTATTATCTTCTGTATAAAATGAGCACCATCTTCATTTCCCTGACTTTGGGTAATTAGATTATATTAAGGGATGATTAATTCGCTGCAAAAACTTATATAAGACGATCTTATTTATTTGGTAAGTCCACTAGGTTATTAGACAAAAAAAAAAAATATCATATAAATCAATGAACCTAATAATTAAAGAAAACTCATAAATAGTTGATAATCTTACCTTAACACAGTCTTACCGGAGATTTGTTATTCATTTACATTAGCAACGTAAAGATAATAACTCGATGGTTAAAAAGATTTGAACCCAAATCCATACTAAATTATTAGACAAACTAGATTAATTACAACATAATATTGAATAAATTAATTGTAATTATCAAAAGATGAAAAAACAGTTGCCCTTGATTTGTTTGACAATAATGAGTTTGTAGTAGTAGCTGAAAAAGGCAAAGTATCCTTATTATTGTTGTGATCTTCTTCAGGGATTGTATCCAACACACGAAACACTCTATTTCTCATTGCACTCACAAACTGTGGGGGTGCTACTGCTTCAGCTGCGAATCGGGCGAAACAAGAGCTTGACATCCTGAGATTTTATGGTTTGGAATTGGGTTGATATTACTGATGATGTGTTGAGAGGTTGTTTTGGTGAAAGCAACTTAAAGGAAACGTATTAAGGATGAGTTAATTTGAGACTTGAGTGAAGGAATGAATGAACTTATATAGGGTCTCATGTAACGTGATTACTTGAGCATGTTGTTTGAAATAGAGCGCCAAAGGCTTACTAGTGGAAAAAGTCTAGTGACCCCCTTGACGAAAATTTCAAATTATTTGCTACAATCACTTTAGGTCGTCTCTCATAATCTATGTCTTTTTATTCTCTATTCATCATTTTATTATTCGTTAATCACACAATTGGTAATATTTTGTAAAACTAAACAAAAATCACACAAATACTGATGTAATTAATGCTTTAATTGAGAAACTATTTCTACTTTTTTAAGTACCTTATGCATAGCCTATGTTTAGCATTTTCCTTTGAATAAGATTTGGATTCTATAAAAAGTAGTTCGTTCTCTAGCTAATCTGATGAAGTCAATTTCAAAGTGTTATTAGTTTTATTGTCAAGCATTAAAATCCCAAAAAAAGGCTTTGCCTCTCATCTATGGCATCAATAAACCAACAACATCAATTTTGTCCATTAATGATTTCACTGTTTTCTAAGCTGCATTACTTGCTTGCAGGGGCGGATCCAGGATTTTAATAATGGTGGGGCACAACTGCCGAACCTACCGCACCGATCATGACCCAAAAATTTATAACAATGAAACTCATAATTTATATTAAAAAATAAACAATAATGTCATACATGGTGCCAAATTATATCAAAATTCAAATACTTAAAACTATTACAATTGTTCTCTACGAGTTTTCATATTTTGATATCGGTTAATTATTGAATCCATACAAACACCTAAAAACAAATCTTTCTCAAGAAAAGTTACTAAACGTAACAATCGCTCAACATTTGATCTCCCATACAATTTCGTAGCTTATCTTTCACAATATTCATTCCAGAAAATACTCTTTCGACAATTGAATTAGAAATTAGAAATTAGAAAACTAATCTGAAATATTAATTCAACAAATTAATCTGATAATTAGAAATTAGAAAAGTAATATGAAATAATCATTCATAAATAATGAAAATTAGAAATTTAGAAAACTAATATGAAACCAATATGAAATTATCATTCATAAATAACGAAAATTAGAAATAACAAACTAATCTGATAATTAGAAATTAGAAAACTAATATGAAATAATCATTCATAAATAACGAAAATTAGAAATTTAGAATAACAAACTAACCTGAAAATTGAAGATCTATTGGTGACAGACTATGGGTGACGCCGTGACGAATTAGCGGAGTGGCGGCCGATGGCGACGGACTGTGGGTGACGGAGTGACGGCCGACGGAGTGAAGATTGAAGATTGAACAATTGAAGTTAGCATTTGAACTCACGACGGCGTGATTTAAACAATTGAAGATTTGAAGTTAGGGTTTGAATGTTTGATTGATCCAATTTTACAGAGAGAAGCTGTAAAAGTGGTTTTGTGCTTTTGTTTTTTCTTCTTCAGTTTCACGTGAATACTTGATTCTAATTTTTTTTTTAAATGAAGCTGATTTTTTTTGGGGGGAATGGTGGGGCATGTGACCTACCATGCACCTTGGTAGGTCCGCCCCTGCTTGCTTGGCTTTCCTGAAATGAAAAGGTGATTTTTGGAACTTTGTGCACAATTTTTAACTAAGTGCATGCATTAACAAACATTTATATTTGATGTTGCTATGTCGTTTCATTTGATCAATAGGTAGTTCTAGGGTCGGATTTTGATGCATTTCTGTATATGCATATATCATATATGTGCATCGATCATATATATATATATATATATATATATATATATTAGCTTACATAAAATACAAAAGCTTGTGTCCACTATTTTATGTGCATTTTCCCTATGTTTTTGTGAGATAACGAAACTCCGTAATTTGGAGTGTGGTCTATTGATTAATATATATAGATTTACATATGAGGACAGTCCTAACTGTGTTAGGAAACCTGTCAAATACAATATATTTACAATAAAAATATATCCCAAAAATACCTATGAGAGAATCACACCCCCGCAGTCATAGCGGGAGGAGGTCGGACGCTAAGACTGGATCTGAAATCCAAGAACAAATCTCGAGACAAGCCTTTTGTGAAAATATCAGCAAACTGATGACCGGACGGAACATTCAGTACACGAACCTGTCCGAGAGCAACCTTCTTGCGAACAAATGAATATCCAACTCAACATGTTTAGTGCGTTGATGTTCGTTGGACGGGGTTCGTAGACAAATAAACAACACTAATATTATCACAATAAACAATGGTGGCTTGACGAAGAGGACAATAAAGCTCAAGTAAAAGATTACGTAGCCAACAAGCCTCGGAGACGACATTAGCGACACCTCGGTATTCTGCTTCGGCACTAGATTTGGACAAAGTACGCTGACGTTTAGAAGACCAAGAAATAAGATTATCACCAAGAAAACAACAATATCCTGAAGTGGGTCTACGAGTATCCGGACAACCGGCCCAATCAATATCAGTAATCAATCTAGTAGGAGCAAAAGGATATAAATGTAACCCATGATCAATAGTGCCCTGAACATAATGGAGGATGCGTTGCAATGCACTATAATGAGACTCCCGGGGGTCGTGCATAAACAAACAAACCTGCTGGACTACATATGCAATATAAGGACGAGTAAAGTTGAGGTACTGGAGAGCACCAGCAAGACTCCAATACTTAGTGGGGTCCTTATCAGGAGGACCAGAATTAGCACTAAGTTTCGATTTAGCCTCAACGGAAGTGGCTGCAGGCTTACAGTTAGCCATACCTGCGCGTTCAAGAATTTCTTGTGCATATTTCTGTTGTGATAGAAGCAAATAGGATGGAGTTCTAGTCACAGAAATACCCAAAAAAATATCAAGGGCCCCAAATCCGACATCGGAAATTCAGTTTTAAGTTGAGAAATAAGCCCCTCACGCAATCTATCAGAAGAAGTGGCCAAGATAATATCATCAAAATATAAGAGTAGGTAAGCCATGTCATTACCGCGACAATAAGTGAAAAGAGAAGTGTCACTTTTGGCAATAACAAAACCTATCTGTAGTAAAAAATTAGCAAACCCTTGATAGCCCTAGGTGCCTGTTTAAGGCCATAGAGAGCCTTACGGAGTAAACAAACGTGATCAGGAGCTCGTTTGTCAACAAAACTCAGGGGTTGGTGCATATAAACAGTTTCCTGCAAGTCAACATGAAGGAAAGCATTTTTTTACTGATATGTGCGGTTTTTATAGTGTTTTTCCCCTTGTTTCGAGTCAATTTTATGCCTAGTAGTTGTTAATCTGGCTCGTTTTTGGTTCATTTGATGTTCTTTAGCTAATTTGAAGTGTCTCGCTAAGTTTGGTTGATTTCTGGCAATTTTAGAGCATTTTAGTTGATTTTTATCATCCACGGTTGTTATGNTTTTAGAGCTTTTTAGTTGATTTTTATCATCCACGGTTGTTATGCTCGGTTTTGGTATGTTTTGTAATTTCAGGCACGAAAACCGAGGCTCGGAACGAAGCCGGAAAGCTTAGACGGGATAAGAATGAAGATGCATGGAAATGCGTGTCAAGAAGTATAAAACAAGCCTTAAAGAACTTATGAAGAAATAAGAAGAAAAGGAAGCAAAATGAAGCTTCTGAGGTTCTTATGCGGGCGCATAAAGTATGCATGCGGGCGCATTTAAAGAGGATTTCAGCTTTAGAGGGCGTTCTGGAGGTCAGATGCGGGCGCATGAATCTCCTATGCGCCCGCATCAGACGTTTTTCCCGATCTTTTTATTCGTCTTTTATTTTCTTTGTACTTAGGCTTTGTAAGCCCAACTTGGGTACATTAGGCACGGTTTTCTAGGAAAAACAACTTATGCTTTTCATAACCTAGAATTACTCTCTTAGGATAGAGAATTAAGCACTTTTCTCTCTCAAAATTAATTTAGGGAAATTAGGGTTTCTTCATAACTTTGATTTTTAATTCAATTCAAGTCTTCGATTCGTTCTTCAATTTGGTAATTCTTTTGGTTTTGTTCTTTATTTTAGTTTAATTTATGCTTTTTAGTCTTTCTAGTTTAATTAATTTAGTTATTTTTGTTTATGTTAATTAGTTTGGTTATCAATTACTTCATGAATTTAATTAGGGTTTTTATAACTATTCTTGTTTTGATTTTCATAATTATGAGTGAGTAGTTTAATTTCTAGGGTTAGGGAAACCTTGATCAATCAATGGACTAATTAAATTAGGTTGTTTCAATCCCATAATTAGTAGTCAATTTCCTATTATTGGTTTCTTTGTTTACAATTGAATTGTGCGCAGATTTAGTTGTAATTCTGGTAATTGTTGAATTTGATGCCGAGAGGTAAAAATACCACAATAAGACCACTGAATAATAGGCGGAATTAGTCTAGGCATGAGCGAGAGCCGCTAGATGAGTTTCGAGGGAGTCTAGATTCGAGAGAATTAGTGAGCCCTAATTTGACGATAGTTGTGAGATTGAACGGTCTTTGTTAGTGAATCCATTAGTTGTTCTTGGTGACCCGAATGACCCTAGGCTTAGTTTATTGGTTTAATTCTTCGTCATTTCCAGTAATTAGTTAGTAATTAGTCAATAGTCAGTTAGCTAGTCAATACTTCTCGACCAAGGCTCTTTACACAGTTTAAGCTTTTTAGAACTAATAGAGTTTAACTGCTTCCCTGAGGATTCGATCCTTACTACCCTAGCTACATTAGTTAGTGTCGTTTGGTTTACTTTTGATAGGTGTGCGATAGCCTGTTCATTTACATCAAGTTGATGAATGGACCACTTCCGAGCCATAGCTGGACTAAGAACGGAACGTATGGTAGCTAGTTTCACAATGGGACTAAAAGTCTCATCACAATCAATACCTTTTTCCTGCGACCTGTCATCACAAACTAAACAGGCTTTGTACCTTTCAATGTCACCGTTAGAATTTTCTTTAATACGCCAAATCCACATACAATTAACAAGATTCACCCCCGGAGGTCGGGGCACTAACTCCTTAGTCCATGTTTCAATTAAAGCACTATATTCATCATGCATGGCCATATTCTAATTTGGATCGATCAAGGCTTGTTTATGTGAATTGGGAATAGAGGATCTATATGGGGGTAGGCTAGTAGTGTGAACATTGAGAGCATGAGAATATTTCGGGTTTGGTTTGAAAATTCCGTGTTTAGCACGATTTTGCATTTGAGGTGATGGTGGTGGCGGGCACGTGGGTGGAGTGAGAAGGGCTCCTCTACGGTGGGGGGGAGTGTAGGGGGCAGTGGCGGGGCTGGCGGGCTGGGCTGCTGTGGTGGCAGTGGTAGGGGAGGGGTGGGCTGTCGTGGTGGCAGTGGCAGGGGCAGTGGGTGGGTTGCAGGGCTGGGCTGCCGTTGTGACTGTGGTCTGGGGCGTGTGGAGAGGAGAGGGGGAAGGGGGGGCGTGTCTGGGCTTGTGGGAGAAGACAACCCAGTAGCAGGGTCAAGGGGAGTGGGGTTCTGAGGATTAGGCCGGCCCAGGACACGGGTGTGCTGTAACAGCAAGGTGGAGGGGGGTTCATTATCCAAGAAATCATAATCAGACAATGTGAACTTAGTCATAGAGTGAAAAGGGAAGGTGTTTTCGTCAAAAGTGACGTGACGAGATATGATGATTTTATTAGTAGCTAAATTAAGACATCGATAATCGCGATGGTCCAAAGGATAACCCAAAAATACACAAGCCATAGAACGAGGTGCAAGTTTGTAAGGAGTTTGTGGAAGATAAGTTAGGAAAACAAAGACATCCGAAAACCCGTAGATGATCATAAGAAGGGATACGACGAAAAAGAGCAAAAGCCGGAGTATTATTGGTTAAAGCTTTTGTGGGTAGAATATTGAGAAGATAGGTGGCCGTTTCAAGAGCATATAACCAGTAAGAGGGAGGAAGAGAAGCATGAAAAAAAAGAGTACGCTTAATGTTATTAAGTGTACGGAGCATGCATTCGGCTTTGCCATTTTGTTAAGAAGTGTGGGGACACGAGAACCTAAGTACTATTCCATGATCAAGACATTGTTGTTTGAAAGGTCCATTGTCAAATTCCCGCCCATGATCACATTGAAAGGACTTAATTGGTCGCTCAAATTGGGTGGCCACATATTTACGAAAATTAACCAAGGACGGAAAAGCTTGGGATTTGGACACAAGTGGAATAGTCCACACGAAATGGGTATGATCATCTAATAAAACAAGATAATATTTGTGGCCTTTGACACTACGAATAGAGGAGGTCCAGAAATCAACATGTATAATATCAAAAGCACAAAAAGTAATATTATTTGAATTATCAAAAGGTAATCGAACATGTTTTCCTAAAGGACAAGAAGTGCAAAAATTGGAGGTTAACTCCTTATTACATTTAATCCTGTTTGATGACCGAAGAAGACTAAAATTGGGAGACCCAGGATGTCCTAGACAATTATGCCAAGTAATGGGTGAAACAGCAGAAAGAGAATTGGCTAGACAAGTTGACGGAGTAGTTGTGGTGGTGATGACTGAAAAAAGTTCCCCCGCACTGTTACACCTCGTTATTAAATTCCCCGTGTGTACATCCTTCACGGAAAAACCATAAGGATCAAATTCAATAGAAACAGAATTATCAGTGGTAAATTTACGAACGGAAATTAAGTTTTTTTATTATGTGAGGAGTAAGTAAGACATCACGGAGAGCAAGGGGTGGGTGGGGGTGGGGAAGGGTAGAATGACCATAACCCGTAACCGGAATACGAGCACCATTACCAACTAAAATATGATTATTATTAGTGCTTAAATTAAACAGCGATGAGAAATTACCCGAATTGTTTGTCATATGAGCGGTGGCATCCGAGTCGAAGTACCACTGACTATCGGGATTAGGGAGAGTCATAGTAGAGAACAGTGTTAAGTCCGTGGGATTCATAGACGGGCCTGCAAGATATGTCTGGTGGGCCCACGGCCCAAGAGTCCGGGCTGCTGAGATGCAGGCTGCACTGAAGCCCGTGAAGTAATAGTGGGGAAAGGGGCCGGTAGGGAAGCCCACTGGGACTGCTGGGCCCATTGTTGGAAAGCAGCCCATAGCAGCTGCTGATTGGGCTGAGTAGAGGCTGGCTCAATAGAAGAGGATTGTTGGACTGGGTTTGCATGAGATTGGGAATTACGTCCCTTATTTCCTTTGCTCTTATTATGTGACTTGCCATTGTGAGAAGTACGTCCACTATTATTCTGGCAAGTGGACTACGAAGGGCCACCTGAAAGAGAAGACGACGAGGTGCCGGAGGCCGGAGTAGCGTGGCTGGCCAGCGCGAGGAAAGCGAGACCAGAGGAGTCCTTGGCTCGCAGTCGTGTCTCTTCAAGAAGGATGCAAGATCGCGCCTCGTCGATCCCCGGTAATGGCTTGAGTTGAGTAATTGATTGAGCCACGCCATCATAATCAGAGTCAATAAGGCCAACACATAGACGTAAGACCAACGTTTTTTCATTCACCACTTGTCCAACATTAGTTAGTTTATCAAGGATTTCCTTTAATTTTTGGCAATACGAAGATACGTCAGGGAAGTTGGTTACAAACAAGTTGTTAAACTTGTTCTCTAGATAGATGTCTCGGATTTCGGCGTTGTCCTGGAATATGTTCCGTAGGCGGTCCCAAGTTTGTTGTGCCATGGCGTCCTAGTAAAGGACAGTGCTTCGTAAGTCCGCAGAAATCGTATTGTAAATCCACTTTTTCACAATCGAGTCTAAACGGTTCCATTGTGATGAGGTGATGTCAGTGGGACGAGGAAGTGTTTCATCGATATGATCAAGGACATTGCACGAGTGGCAATGGATTTGAAACAGCTCCACCCAATTTCCATAATTTCCTTTGTCCCTGTCAAGTATCTCAGGAACTTCGTTACAAATGTTGCTAATAGCATTAGCAGGATGATAATCCAAAGAGGAAGGAGGAGTTGAGGTCTTGGTGGAGTCAGACATGGCGCAAGGGGAGAACAGAAAAAAGAAGCGGAAGGTAGAGTAGGATCGTTTTTAGGAGAAGAAAAGAAATCCTAAAAGAAAAACCTAAGTTGTTAATATATATAGGGTTACATATGAGGACAGTCCTAACTGTCTTAGGAAACCTGTCAAATACAATATATTTACAATCAAAATATATCCTAAAAAATACCTATGCTTTATCAATTTTTAATTCCTATAGTAAAAATATTTTGAGAATACATGTTAAAATGGATCGTGAATTGGTGTTATAGTGTTCACTTTGACTTGAAACTTTCATCTTTTTGCTCATAATAGTTAGCTGTAAGGCCGAGTTATGTTACTTATTATGTCCGCCATGTTATTTTATAAAGAGGACATATAATACGTGCTGCATAAGCAACCGTAAAATTATCCTGTACAAGAACATATTATAAAGTTTCAACCCTCAAGATATTCGATAACCTTTAATTAACACTGTTTTGATTGATTGAATTGTTTTATTTCATGGAGGTAAAGTGTGGTACACGCATCTAAGGTAATGTAACTTGATGTTTTTCATAACAAAACTCTAAAACCCTAAGCAAATAAAAAAGAAATTATTTGAAAAGGAGGAGCTTTCTAGCTTATTCAAGTCCATTTTTCTAGTCTTTTCTTGGTCAATCATCAATATCATTCCTAACTCAACCCTCCCGCTTATCCATGGCATGACAACACCAAGAAGATGAATTTGGTCCTTTTATTCTACTAACAACAATGTCACATTCTTTTCTCAAAAAGCGTCTTTTGTTTCTTTGTGCACCTATAAACAAGTACATATGTGGTATTGCTAACTTGCTAAGTCGTTTAATCACGTACTATAATAATTTTGAGCACTTATGAATGATTTTAGATGTATTGACGTATTGTATGTATTGTGTACGTGGTATATATACATGCAATTACTTAATTAATTAGCTAGTTAAGTTCTATAAAATGAGGAATTCCAGATATCTAACAGTGAAATGTTTAAGGGAGGATATCACATGGCGTTTCTATAAATATATACAAAAGTAGGGGTTGTATTGTTAGTGTATATGTTAAGTATTTTACATATATTTACAAAAACGCCATGTGATATCCTCCGTTAAACATCTCACTGTTAGTTGCAGGGAATACCTCCTATGAAATTGCACTATATATGTTGAAATTATGTATCTACATTTAGATTAATTATGTTGTAATTAGCTTTATGACATATATACTTTTGGTCACAATTACAAATTCCAAAATTTAAGCATGATTAAGGTTCTTCCATTCTGTCATTAACCTTTCACATGCACTGGCCTCATCATGTTATTACGCAACAATTTTCTAATTTCGATCCTTCAATGTAAACTTCATCCCCTCCGCGTAATCGATTGATAATGGTTGAGGATTAAAGAAAATGATACTTTCTAGTTAAACTATCTAAGATTAATCGATAATCGAGGTTATTATCTAAAAAGATAAATGGATAATTACATTCCAATTCAAATATTAAAGCGAGTATTCATGCATGCTAACGTTTCAATTCAACAAACAATGCCCTTTTAGCAAGGGCAAATGATCACAGAAGAAACCAAAAGATTTAGGAGGCAGACAATCTGGAAAATGACCCATTCATCCATTACACTAATTAAGAGTATAAGACAAATTACATTAATTAAGCGATATAAACTGATGTTGTTTCATGTTATGAAAGCCGCCCAATTTAATTTAAAATTCAAGATGATTTTGTATAAGAAATTTAACATTATTATGCATGGCTCCAAAATTCTCTTTTTAGTCGTTTCAATCCAAAAACTAAAAGGCGTGTCTACTGTAAAGTAGGTTGCACATACTGTCAAATAATGGTGCAAACCATGCATGTGAAAATCGTTCTTTTATTATAGGTTTCACTGCAATGGCTACTTAGGGCTTATTTACTTCAACTTAAAATCCGTTCAGTTAAGTTCAGCTCAGCTCAGTTTAGTTCAGCTCTTCTCTTATTTTGCTATTCATTAACTTTCATTAAAAACTTTCAGTTCAGTTCAGTTGTTTTCAGCTGAAGTAAACAGGCCTTTAGTAAAACAACTATGTTACTTATTCGAACAATGATGGTTACTCACGTCTTACACTTATTTGAACAACTTCTTACTTATGTCAATTACAATGGTTAATTTCTTGAATTGTATGAATTACTTATTTGATTAATGATTTATGGTTACTTCTTAAACATTTAATGGGAGGTTATTATTAATTGTGTATTTGAAATCGAGCTATACTTACTTAAAGGTTACTTTTTTAAAATATTGATGGTTAATGTATAGTTAAAAGTGTAATGGTTAATAAATAATAAAGTGATGGTGAATCATTAATTACTAATAATATTAAGCAATTGAAGAAATAGTTGCATTTTTTTATGTTGTTGTAATATTATCATAGGGTATTCTACCGAAAAACTGAAGAAAAAAAATATGTACTACAGAATATATTTATCGAGTAATTGAGCCTAGTTAGTTATGCCAAGGAGTAATTTTGTATTTTCACTCAATTTAATTTGTTGCGACTTGAATATGTTTTTCTGTAATATTATTTTACATCCCTAGACGGCTAGAAACCAATTAAATATTGTTGGTGTTATTAATAATTTTTTTAGTTGAGGGGGATAACGGAAAAGAAGTGAAAATTAAGTAGCCTTTCTAACCAAGGTGGTCGATGTTATCATCAAATTAAGAGAGTGTACGGCCATCAGCCCATCACACAGGAGACATAAATGGTGTTGTCATAAATCATAATACTATAAGAAGCCTTCGCATATATATCCAAAGTCCCAATATTGAAAGTTTGAAACTAGTAGTGAACACAGATAAACGTTTTAATAACGAGTTTTGGGCCTTCAAATGGGTTAAGTCGTAATCAATGTTAACATGGGCTTGAGTTTCATGTACATTTGCTGACAAACGACGAGCCAACTATCAAAGCCCAAGTAGGCCTGTAACAACAATTTTCAACTTTTCATACTCCGTACACGGTACACGTACAAAAAAAAAAATGTACAATGAGTTATAATCTAAATCTTTTGTCCAGTAAAACATGTATCATTTGTATGTCATTTTGCTTTTATTAATCATATTTAATACTATTTTAAATTCATAAAATAAAATGTGATTATAATGTTATTGGTTTTAAGCAATGAGAGTTAGTAGCACACGAGTAGTAGATATTTTATGGGACAATAGAATTAGTCTCTTTTAAACTAATGAGAGTATGTAATTATTGGGTGAGATTTACCCACATTCTTAGGATACCTCAAAGTCCTCAACATTTTCAAAATCAAATGAGCTAACAAAGTATCCATAAGGTCTTAGACATTACAGTTACTGCCCTTTAAATACTAACTAGAGTGTACTCTACTGCACGGGGTTATTATAATGGTATGGTTGAATACAAATGAAGATAAAATTTATGGTGTATTGGTACATAGAATAGCAAAAAATACATCAAAAATTAATAGAATGTATAAATAATTGGTATTACAATTACAATGCTATGATAATTTGGAAAATATGTTTGTATTATAAGCTTTTCAATCCACTTCGGCAATTCAATCATTGAAAACATTGTATTGCACAATTAATCAGCATTAAGATGCAAAAATATGATTTTTATTTTCATCGACATTCTAAACCATTGAAGTGATAATCAAACATCCGTAGAATTATTTTCTTATTTATCTTATTATTGATAGGAAATCAAAACAATTTAAAAAAAAAAAAAGTAGTTTTTTTTTAAGGAAAGGTAACTTCCATTTAAAAATAAATAAAAATAAATAAATAATTGGTTGGATTAATGAGAGGCCTCCATTTGGTTTTTGGAGGCCTCTCCTTTAATTGACATTTAAATTAATATATATATATATATATAAGATAAGGTAACATATAAAAGACATGCAAAGCATGCATGTAATAAGTGTATATAATACCTCGGATTTTAAAAATTGCAATAATTAGTTATTATTTATTTGTGAGTGTTAAAAATTATAATAGTATAGCTCAATCTCTCATTCATGAAAATATCGTGACACCCATAAACTTTATAAACCCTCTAAAGGATATCAGGCCGGTGAAACAACCACTTATTATTCAATTTTTAATTTATCAATTCAATTAGTTTAAGGTAGTATAGTAGTAGTTTAATTGGGCTTCCTCGGTTCAATTCTTACATTCTGCTCATCTCATCATCTTAATTACTTCATACCATATATATAATTTAGTCCAAAATGAATTAAATGGAACACACCAAGCAATATCCATATATATATATATATATAGTAACTAACCTATAGTCAAAGATTTGTAACAATATAAATCTAAAGTATGCGCTGTATGATATAGATGGTTCGTGGAACCAATTTTGGGTTCATTTAACTTTGTTGATTCCCAAAAAGGCTTGATTCTATTACTCCCTCCGTCTTTTTTTACTTGCTACATACGGACTAAAAAGCTCTCACATATTTTGGTCCAATGTAGCAAGTAAATAAAAACAGAGGGAGTATTTATAGCCGTTGCAAATCTCATCACTTAGATTGACGCTGCAATGACAGCATACCAATTGCGTCTTCTTGTCTATGTATCTACGCTCTACTTGTACAGTTGGTCCATGCTAGTATGCTACTAGCCAACAATATAAGAAGAGATCGAGCTTTATACTATACTATTATACATTATATATCTAGGTTTCATATTTTTTTGTTTTTTACACTTAAACTTTTGTTATATTTTCCGAAAATTATTAAGGATTAAAATGTCAATGTATATATTTGTGATTTTTTTAAAAAAAAGTTGTATATGAACGAAATCTTCTGGAAATTAAAATTGCCATTTGGAAATTAAAATTGCCATTTATATATTCATTATTTTAAAATGGGGAAGTACTTGTTTTGTTATTTTTGTGCTTATGTCTCTAGAGTTTTAGCTCTAATGAAATCTAGGCAAATTGCGATCGATCGAAGACCAATACTATTCTTGCATTATTTTTGAAGTTCATTTTATGTTATATAGTTATATTTCTTACCTGCAATGTTACAATGATTTAGTAACTAATAAATTACATATCCAGACAAAAACAAAAACAGGAACTAGGTACATGCATATATGAGCACAAATTAATTATCAATTCTTGTGCATAAGCATCGATTATATAAAACATTATCATCAATTTATATAATATATTAAAAGGCGACACTGTCAACGAAACTACGCCACGTGGCGCTCGTCAATGAATGTGACACATGTCACGTTTTACAATGCACAAATTAAAATACAAATCATGTGTAGCCATTAGGAATTGAACTCATGGCATTTGAAACAAAATGTGAAAGTTTAACCACCAATTTATAATAAATTTGATGTCTAATATTTCAAAGTATTGGACAATAAAGTCTTGTAATCATATGGTATGAGTTTTTTATTTGTATCGTTTATTCACTTGCACCAAAACTATGACAGTGTTATTTTTACCCAAGTCTTTTATAATTGTTTTGCTTTTTTAAGTAGTAACTTATTGACAATCCATGCAATCTAATTTTGCACTAAAAAAAAAACATTATGAAAAACAAACAAAAATATATTTGATAATTATAGCCGACCTGGTGCATTACGCGCGCCAAAATTCTAGTTTAAATATAAATTGAAAGAAAAGGGTCTTGTTAAAGAAAAATGTTGGAGTTTGGTTATTAGATAGAATAAAAGTAATTATAGAGTTAGTATATTGATTGTGCTGACGATCATCTCATTTAGCTTGAGCATAGTTACTTTTATCAGACCCCGTCTCAAGGCCATGAATCGATTAGCTTTGCCCTCATTCAACGTAACAATGTCTTGGAGAAAATCGTTCATAAAAATAATTTATTATTGTAACATCAAACGAACCTCTACTAACAATCAATTGTAAAGATAAATTTCAAACACTTCAAGACATTAAATAATATGGTGTATGAAATAAATTGGATCTAGTTGTAATAACAACCTATAGATTATTTTAATATATATATATATATATATATGTTTGTACACGAGTATTACTTGGCATATTTTATGGCATATTGTATTTGACTCTATAACTTGGTGAGAAAGCAATAAGGGTTAAGGAATATTCAATATAGCTTACCTTTATTGACATTTGACACATGAAAGTTTATCCATTTAGCCTTGGTGAGAAAGCAATAAGGGTTGAGGAATATTCAATAAGGGTTCTATATAAAAGCCTTGGTTGATTCGATTTAATATTATAGTTAATTTTTATAATTAATACACATATCCAATTATAGTCAATATACATTCTAAAGAGAAATAATAATATATATTATAATAATCATCTCTTTGTTATAGTTACATGTTGAAATAAAAACAACACATTTTTAAACAATCATGTGAAAGTATATTCTTGAGAGCAACAGAAGTGGGTGGCCAAATGTGTTTGGACTCATCTACTCCTCTAGAGAGGTTCACCTAGCTAGCCAGCATTAAGACTAGCTGTCTACCCCCGCATTACTATTTGGTATACAAATTAATGCATCACATAGCCATGTAAATCCGCAGTAACAATAGATTTCAATTTCCTTGAGTCGTCCTATACTTGTAGTACCTTTACTTTGACACCTTCATCTCTTTGACATCATTCAATTTCACGGTACGAGCTCAAGAATAGAAGGCCTTTGAGGAGTACGTAGTACAAAGGATCAACATCTAACTAACTCAATGTAAATGAAGACGTGAAGTACAACACTTGGGGTCCGTTTGGTAATTAAGTCGTAAAATATTTTCAATGTAAAATGATTTTCCATTATTTGGTTGCATGTACAAAAAGTGATGAAAATAGGGAAAATGAAGGGGGTGGAAGGAGGTAGTGAGGAAAGAGTGTATAAGGGGATAGGAGGAAGATTGTTTTCCTTTCATTTTGGAAGGAAAATGGTTTTCCATCATTGTAAGGAAAAATTTACTCTCATGGAAAATGATTTTACATTCCTTTGTGTACCAATTAATATAAAATTGGAAAAGAAAGGAAAACACTTTTCATTAAAAATGTTTTACGTTCTACCAAACGGAGCATTGATAAAAAAAACATTTTACCAGAAATAATCAAAGATAAAGAGTCAAGTATAATACTACAGTAGTTTGGATAAGTAATGGCGTACAAGTTCAACAATAGCCAACAATGAGCCATGTTAAGCTTACGTGTTTGTGGGTCCCATATTATCAAATCCTCTTCACCTTCAACTACGCCGTCTCACTTGGTGGCTCACCTGCAATTTTTTTAATTTATAACACCATGTGATGTCCCCACTTGATTGTTTATTATTTTGTTTGTTATTGAACTATTCACATTTCATAATATTCTTTCTTCTGCCCCACTTCCTCAAACCCGTTTCCCACATGCTACAATAGTTCTACCAAATGTTGCTCAATGTGGAAATGGTTAGTTGGATGTGGTGTGCTATGCAACTATATTTTTCTTCATTTCTACATGTGCATAGTTTTTGACCTAATTTTAGGGAAATGGAAGTGTGGAACTATATATGTAATCCTGAATAGGGTTTTTATTACTCACGGTAATGTGATAACCTTGATATTTATCGAATTTGTATTAGATGTCTCTAAAGATATACTAATTGTAAGTTTGTTAAAATATACTCCTGGACGCTTTTAAGTACAGTGTTCAATCCTTTTGGGACTTGTCCAAAATTTACATGTGTTATTTAATATACTCGGTATATTAAGTACTCTGCAAAAGTATAGAGTAATAAGGTACATATATTAAATGTCTAACTATTTTGTGGAAGGTAATTATGGGTTGATAATCTAAACAATATGAGCACCTATAAGCTTGAGAGGGTATCTAATACAATCTCTTATAACCTTATTGGCACTTTGTCACATTGTGATTTGTGAATAATAATAAGAAGAAGCTAAGAAAATATAAAAACTTATATAAGACGGTCTTATTGGTAAGACCACTAGATTGTTAGACAATTATAAAATATTAATAAATCAATGAACCCAAAAAGAAAAGCCAATAATAGAGACTTGTTACTAAGAAAGATATGATATAATAATAATAATAATAATAATAATAAATAATATTTTCCCTAAAAGAAAAGAAATTCTAGTAGAACAAATAAAAACCAAAAATATGCACATTTAGCTCAAATTATAGTACTTCCTCAAAAAAAAAAAAAAAATCAAATTATCGTACTATTACAATATCATTTTTCATTAATGGTTATTAATTTAATTAATACAAGTAGTAAAATACTCACCTAACTCATTGGAATCAATCCTATATATACTTGAAACTAAAATATATGCATGTACATACATGGCATAACATGACATAACATGGTTAATCATGTATCAATGCATTAATTTAATTACCACATGATGATGATGTGGTGGGTCCCACCGTCCCAATAATAAAAATGATGATAAGTTGGAATAAAAGGAGGCAAAACAGGTGAGTCCGAGTCATAGCTGAGTCAGAAGTTTGGAAAATCAGGCACCAAATTTGTACTAGGCCATGGGTCACGAGTCACGACTCATGATGATATTATTGATATTGCATGTTGTAAGTTGTAAGTTGTAAGTTGTAAGTTGTAAGCCTGTAATGTAATAGTGTAACTGCTAATGAATTTTTTAAAGGGGGTAATTTGGTGTCATATTGAATTTTTGATGCTGATTTAGTACCCACCTTCCTTCTACTCTTTCAATTCTTTAATCATTCCATTTAATTATCTTTAAAATGAATCAAACACTAGCTTATAGCTAATTATGCTGATGTGTTTATCTCGTACATAACTCTATCATTTTTCAATGATGATTTTCAACAATAAAATTTATCATAATAATCATGATATATTAGACTAGTAAATTAATTATTATTATTATTTTTTTTGATACGTAGTGGCATTCCTTTTCTATTGTAGATTTTTACTGTACCAATTGATCTAACATTTGGCAAAATTTACTGAATATTTAGGTAGCTTTGAAATTTATATACTCTATACTTCATATAAAGTACTCCGTTTATGTTATACTCTATACAAGCCAAGATACATATCAGAGTAATTTCCTTTTGATGTACGCAATATATTTACTTTCAGACAATGAATAAATTAATAAAAATTCAATGCATTGCATTGGGACCCATTTGATATTTTTTGACCATGGTTAATGTGTTGGAAATATATAACTTGCAACATAAACTTTGCAAGAAGTACCAACCAAATTCGATCACGAAATATATATACACACCCGAAATTTGCAAAATGACAATGCATATGCATGTTAGTCATTGTAACTTATACAGATATTAGTTTATGTTTTTTAAAAATTATTTCCACTTTTAGCTATGTCTCTTATATGGAACTTAATATGATTTCTCAAAATGTAACATATATCGAGTAGAAGGAGCCAAAATGAAAATTGGATAAAAGTTTTTGTAGCAAAGGAAGTATAAGTCTCACAACGTACTCATTGTACAAGGAAAGAGTGCACAAAATTCCTACCCTTTCCATTTATATAAATTTTTATTTCCTTCATTGTTACATACGTATGGAACCTTTTTTATACTATTGTTTTGTTTTACTCAATTAAACTCTTCTTAATTAATCAATCAAACTCTTAATTAAATTAAAACACTAAAAAGGTCAAAATGTGTTTCTAAATGACCTATCAAGCAACATAAGGGGATATTGGCTTTATGTCACTCGATTGTGTAACTTGCATAGGAGAATTAGGAAAAACGAAAACGTAATCTACCTAGTACTACATCTACCTAGTACTATATTCATATCATGGATGGTTTTAATATATGAAAAGAGAGATACATTTTTGGTCTAACATTATTATCAAATACTTATTTGGAATTTGCCATGATTGCATTCTAATATTAATTAGTTTTTCTAATGTAAATTATGACATTATACGTTACGCACAATTTTATAAAAAAATCTTATGTGTTTTTTTTAATAATATAGTATATACTGCTTACAAATAAATAACTTGAGGATGGTGGGTTGGTTGCGTATCTGTTAAAATTATTATTTTGATATATTCTATCTTTGCTAATATCAATCCAAAATTAATATATTTTCACATTACATATATAAAAATCATAATTGTAACAATATTATCACCATTTTATAATGAAAAAAAAGGTAAATAAAAGAATTTATTGTACTTAAAAAAATTGGTAAGAGGTACTTCTCTCCATTCTAGGGTGAGCTTATGATTAATCTTTTGAATGGCCATACTTTCCAATCAAAGGAATTTTTTAATTCGTTATTAACTTATTATTACAAGAAAACATCTTGCAATAAAAAATATTTAAAATTGATCAGTAAAAACAAATATTTACAATACGTCATCCCTTTTAGGCTATATATCAAGCATGAAGAGCCAAAATATGCATGCTATTCGTTGGCTCATTGCATAATCAATTCATCAATCATCATATCTTATTATTATTGATGATGATATAACCTACCCACATATAGACGAAGGGTCAGGTTTAGATATCATACCCACACGTAACTATCCTAATTAAATAGGACTGCATATATATTTTTTTTATAAGAAAATAAAATGTTCAGATTTGAAATTGGGGTTCTATTGCCAAACACATACACCAACTAAGCTCAAATTCCGAAATCCGAGTAAATGCCATTGGAGGCAACAAGCTTGGCAGTATGGTACGAACCATAAGAGCTATATATTGGTATACCCTAATAATTAGTATGACGTAGGTATGTATCCCATGTATGTCCAATTAATTTTCATGATACATCGATATGCAACATTGGAATTTGAGAGGATATTAAGATGGTGCATTCCTCAATAGTTGTTATTTGTTACATACGGGTTAAAACCTAGCTCTATCAGTTCAATTTTTTAAACTTTATACATTAGTTAGTTGTACGTAAGGGGTTATGCGACATGAAATATGAAAAGGATGGTTTGAAATTAGACTTTGAACTATATATTACGAGTCGATAAAAGGTTTCGTTCAATTCTAAAACAATTTGCTAATAGGTACGGTAGAGTAACAATTTAATTATAGACTTATTTAAAGAAGGCTTATCATAACTTTTTAAGTCTTCTCAAGTTCAAAATGGAAGGTAACAACAATTGTAAACTACATTGCATGCATGGGATCTCAACAACATGACAATGTTCAATTCTATATATGCATCAATGCATGTCGTAATGTAGTACGCAATTAAATTAGTGTTCATATATGTTCGCTATCCCACTTCAATTCATCGGAACATATAGCTAGGCTCAGTAGCTTACTATTAAGCAGCTAAAGCAATCGGCTAATTTAACATGCATGTAACAGCCAACAACTAATATAATTACACAACAAAGTATAAACTACATCAGCCAATTAAAAGTATAAACAAACAAAAACAAAAGGGTGGCTAGTTATTAACCCCTAAGTGCATTATTATAAATTACTATTATATAGTTTAATTAGTGGATTACACATAACTTCTATATATGTCAGCAAATATATAATTGCATGAATACGCAATCAAACTTGTGGAATGGTTTAATTTGAGCAAAGTTGTCAACTTTGTGGTCATATCACCTTTATATCGAATTGAATGAGCTCAAGAGATAAGCTGACATAGGGCTCCATTAATTGTTGAAAACAAAAAGACAATAATCAATCAACAATTAAACAAGAAGACATTATTATTTACGTACGTTCGTTTCGATCAATATAAATATAAGAAACGTCATACAAGCAATATAATGGTGGCCTAACATGTAATTGGATGAATAGGTATTATTATTCAAAGTAGTAAGCACCACATATAAATAGTCCACACTCCATATATAAGTCCATAGTATGAGTTGTATTTTGGAAAAATTGTCCATGGACTATATGTATGTGGTGTAGTCAAGGATCAAACGAGAATAACAGAGAATAATAACTTAAATACACTAATTTGACGACGCGAATTATTCATGCTATAAGATAGATAATAACATATCTCTAACAATTATTATGTGATGCGCGCTTTTAATTAGAATTGATGTGCTTGAAAGGGATGATGATAATGTAATTCATATACTTTATCACTTTATGAAAAAAAAAAAAAAGATCAATAGATGTATGAAAGAGGATAATTGAAGATGATGCCATTATTATACAAGCTAAAGGAATAGCAATATATGATAAGTATGTGAAAGCAAAGATGATGTGATTCATATATACATGATGGAAAATCAATTGATACAAAGATATTTTATCTAATGATCACATATTTTTTATTTCTTTTGGGTTTTAAAGCATGGAAGTATGTCCATATGTGTTGAGGAATTTTCAATTTAAATTTAAAATACAATAAACAAAATAACCAATCATGATGTGGACTCGTATTGATACGATAGAGGGTTTTGCTTTTGTTGCTAGCTAGATACTACACCTTCATTTTATTTATTTTTTAAAATTCTCTAGAAAATTACTTGGTTACATTATCAATTCAATGCGTGTGGAACAACTTCTTACACAAAACTATCAAAAAAAAAATTAAAAAAATCCCTATATTTAGCACCATGAGTTACAATAGAGTTGAAGTTGATGCTTGATAAGATAGTTGAACTTAGCTAAATTAATAAGGTAGCGACTTAATTTCAATTAATTTTTAGCTTAAATTTTAGTTCGATTATTACACTAAACGTACACTATCTTAAAATTTTGACTTCTACACTTTTAAGACGACACAAATGTGTTGCAAAACATAGCCTAAATGAAAACATAACTATCTTTTAAAGATACTAGTAATAATTAGAACATTATCAATGAAAATCAAATGGAGTAAACCACATTTTTCATAAGTTGAGTAACGTAACATCTGTACAAGGATGATTCAAAATCACTTCGATTTGTGAAAAGTTTAAATTGGTTGCGATTAGCAGATTTTAGGTAACTTAGTGTTACTTAGGGTTGGTCTTTTAGTTTTAAAACATAATTTAGTTGAAATTATTTAAGCACAATTTAAATAAACTAAACTACTAACTCATCAGAAGTGGTGTTGAATTAAATTGAAGTAATGAATTAGCTGAAATGATAATAAGTCTAAAAGAACATGGTTTTATAGATCAATGCAAAATGATTGTTACAATATATATTGATGATGTTCTAGGTATGTTTTTGCCTTCTAGTTGGTGCTATTTGCTTAATGCATGCAATCTCCACAATTGAGATTATTCTCACATATAGATGATGACATTATATTGTGTTTAATTTGGTTTCATTCATCAATTAATTATTTGCATACGAGTCTATACATCCCAATTCAAAACCTTAATTAGTGATCCATAACAATCTTAAAGGTTAATTAAATTTCTGATTAAGTCCATTGGAAATCAGATTTAGTCACATTTGTTGGATATCATTAATATTATCTTTGTTATAATCATTTTATACTATATTTAGCTAATGCATGACACATATGGACAACAAATTTTGGCCTGACCAATAGCAAGAAAATTAGGGGTAGTATTTGCCAAAATCACCTTTACAAAATTTTGAAAGACATTTAATATTAACCTACAAAAGGGACAAAATTTCTTACGTTTTAATTAGTTTTAATATGATTAATTAATGGATACTTTACAAATAATAATTAAAGTCGGCCAAGCATGCAATATAATGCAAATATTAATCAGCAGAAAACAACATTAGTTTTAAATAATCTTGTTTGTAGCAAATGGTTAGAACGTAAAAAAAAAAAAAATAAATAAAAAGACACTATATATGCCTTTCCATTGTCATATGGATGAATTAGTCAAATTCTAACCTAACACCAAGAACAAAGTAGAAACTTCTTTTTGTTCTTCATTATTTACCTCATGAGTCATGCCTTTTTTTTGAAAAAGATTTGTATATTAATTATTACAAGGGAGAATTTTGATTAGTATAATCAAGTAATTAATCGTCAAGACGAAGGAATTTGAACAAATAAGGAGGAGATTAAAGATTTGATTCGCTATATTTTAATTGTTATTAAGGTTAGCTCAAATCTTGTGTTTCAAGTGGGCTAAGCTAGGTTTTAATTTATTAGATTACGTTGTATAGTATTATAATGGATATACTTTTATATGACAAATGAGGCCTTTGTATAGTATAATTGTATTCGCTCATGTTGCCTATAGGATCTGATAAATGAGGATTTTATAACTGTCACACCTTTAAATTGTATAGCACTACAATGATAATATAAATGTGTTCTTGAATACATCTAAGCTAAATTATTAAATTTGTTAGATCAATAAAAAAGATTTAAAATGTTATTGCATTAAAGGTGTGTTTTCTTCGCAGGATTTGAATGAAATGAATTGAATTGGATTAAAATTTATCAAACAAATTATAATGGATCAAGGATTGTGAACCCTTGAAAAGAACACACCCTAAAATGATATTTAAAATCAGCACTCAAATTGCACCATATCTTTTTAATGACCGATGCTTTGCTTATTCAGTAGGACAATATTGTACCATATCAATTTACATTAAAGAACGTAGAAATCTTCTTATAAGGTCGTAAAAACTTTTATAAGAACAAAGTGAATACCATATGCGTACGTAGTCGCAACCAATTATGAATTGTATATGAGTGAATTCGCAAGTGTAGAAAAAAATATAAAAGATACTCATGAAACAAAAATATTCAAGTCTTTGATTATTCAGTAATATATGTACAAAACAAACACCATTAGATATCAATCAAGTCACATACTCCATTCCTCTAGTTTTCCTTTGAAAGTACACTTTTACAACCACAAAATTTCCAATATATCAACGTTACATGACAAAACCACCACTTGCCATGCCAAAATTACAAACAAAAGATATTACTAAAAAATTAAAGTGACTAGCTAATTCTGCTATCCTCAATATATATTTATGTTATCCTTTTTATATTCTGCCTCACTACATAATAATTATGTACAAATTTTTTATAAGTGGAAGAAAAAAAACACTAATTAAACCATATAATAATCCCAAAACTCACATAACCGAACAAGCATTCGGGTTTTCATCACTAAACATTTGGGGCGGGTGAGAGTAATCGGGTTCATGCCAATAATCAACTACTTGATTACTATAGTAACTACTACTCTCCCCTTGTTGCCTTGGATCATAAGTATATGCATGTGCTCCATACCCATAAGCATATGGGTTATATTCCATTTTATTCACCTCAATTTTGCTCACATTTTCCTTGGGCCCACCTTCACCACCACCTCCGCCATCTTTCTTTTCTCCGCCTTTCTCGCCACCTCCTTTTGCCGGTTTTTCTTCTTTTGGCTTTTCTACAGGGGCACCACCACCATCACCGCCTTCCTTAGGCTTATCTTTTGGCGCGCCACCTTCTTTAGGCTTCTTGTCTCCACCACCACCACCACCATCATCTTTTTTGGCGGGAACAAGCTCTACGTTTCTCTTTAACTTGACGTTTAAGTATGGCAAGAGGTCTTTCATGTTCATTGTCCCCTTCACAGTGATTGTATCTTTTTGCAAGTCCACATTCACATCTTGTACTCCTGTCATATTAAATAACGTTAAATTTACAAATTCTTAAGAAAGACGCTAGATAGCTAGTAATTACGTATAAAACTCGGACCATACACAAAACTCGCTAAAAGTTAAATAATTAAGACAAAAGAGATAATTGATCCCTAAAGAAGCTTTGTACAATCTTCCATAAAAGGAGTTAAGTAGAAAATTTCCTAATTTAAAAGTGAAATAAATAGGTTCTTTGTCTTTCCGCGTCAATATGGCACAAGTAAATTCAGAGGAAGAATCAAATTTTGTTTCTGTTACATTAGTACATACCGCCATAATTTACAACGTGTATCCACTAACTTCATCCCAATTTCCATTAACTTTGTGGTACGTCGTATGTTTTAAATTAAAACCCTAAAGTGATTAAAGTAACTTTTAAAAAGGAAAATAAATAAATTTTTGGATAAAACCATTGTACACAAGATTTCGAATACATCATCATATTTTAGGACAAAGTTGGATAATGTGACAATTCTCTAAACAATTTCGAGTTATAAAAATATGAATGTATAAGTCCTGAATAACAAAAATATGAATGTAAAAGTCGCGAGTTTGAAGAAAGTTTTTGTTAGTGTAAGTGCGAAAATGAGGAAGAACATTAGAGTAAATTTGATTCCAAAAAAAAATGATTAATTGATTATTAACTACAAAAGAATGCAAAATTATCAAAGTCAAGATCACTCACCATCACACTTGCGGACAATTTTCTTAATTTTTTGAGCACAACCTTCACAGTGTACCCTCGTCTTCAACAATACCGTAGCAACTTGGGCCTGCAATAATCCAACAATTATAATTATTATCAACCAATATTAATTATATTTTTCATCCTTTTTAGCCAATAAAAACAATTGATGATGATAATCATAAAATTTCAACTAATGTTCTCCGCAAATGTAAATAACTACGTCAACATCAAATTATTTATAAAATAATACTCCGTACTTCGTATTACAGAGTGTTATCGTAGTTGCATACAAATATACAAATATAAATACATCACTATCGTATTTGCACGAATGATAACAATTAGTGGTTTACAATTTTACAAAAATAAACAATTATTTTGAAATCTCTATTAAAAAAATCAGAGTCCATTAATTATTTAAAAAATAATAATTAGTTAAACTAATCCCACCAATTGATGTAATCACTAGAACGATCTTCGTTGACACTCCCAACACAAATCTCTTGGCCAGAACAGATTAACAGAAGAAGACAATTTACTTTGCTGTACTTAAAGAAAAATTTAATATTTCTTAATTATTAAGTTGATTACATAGTAAACAATGATTAGTAGCTTAATTAGCTTGGTCTTATATGAGAGAAGATAGAATAGTTAACAAGAAAAAACTACCTAACTAATTTATTTATTTGGGTAGCTTACCATTATCCTTTTGGTAATGCTGTAGATGAACTTGTACATTATGTTGCTAAATAATTATTGTCAATTGTCCAATGAAAGCACTTAATAAATATGAATGAATCACGATTTTCCATCCCAAATTAGTTGCTATATTTGTCCAATATTCATTAAATAAAAAAGCTACGCAAGATTTACCTATAATAGCCTATGTAGAACTCCTAATCAAATTAGATAGAGTATTTGAACTTAATTGAGACGGACTAAAATGCGATCATATAGCGTGCTTATATATATTTTATGAATACTCTAAAACTGGAGCCTAAAAAAAATTAACACTTCGGTTAAGGACATACTTTCGATATTGTGTCGTATTAGTCGAAATAGTCTTGATTGTATCATGCATAACTAGCGTCTAGCAATCTACTATCGGCCTATCGGGTACAAAGCTGTCCCTTAGGATGCTAAGTCACTAGGAGCCTAGCTAGCACATAGTAATGATATGATTTTACTTTCAAATAATAACTACCAACCCAATTAAGATATACTCGCTCTATTTTTTAGTTGCAAGAATTCACTTTTCACATCAAAGCTTATAAGATGAATAATACAACTTTTAAAATGTTGCAAATAAAAAAAATGGGAATAAATAGAATTTTAAAGTATCCCATCTTATTAAGCAAACCAAACAAAAAAAATAAAGTCAAAACAAATAAGTTTAAATTTACCTCTTTAGGCTTATTTTCTTCCTTCTTCTTTTCCTCAAATTTCACCTCTGACTTTTTCTCTTCACCCTTTTTACCATCATCAGTTTTTTTCTCACCACCACCATTTGAAGGCTTGTTTGGTTGTTGAAGAGAAATAATCTCCACTTTCCTCTTAATTTTGTCTTCTACCTTTTCCTTCACTTTCACTGGGTCTACTTTCCCAACCACCGTTAGTTTCCCTTCTGCACTTTCCGTCTTCACTTCCTCTACTCCTGTAATTATTTCACACGCCAAACACTCCCTTAGCAAATTTAAAGCATTCAATTAAATCTGGAAAAACGCGTGATAATTTAATTACTGTAATTAAAATTAATTAACCATTGATAACGGTCAAATTAGGAAAATTTCACTACTGAAACGCCTAATTAGAAGATTAATTATACTCTATTAATAAAAACTCAGAAATAATTAAGAATTAATTACCATTGAAATTTTTAAGAGATTTCCTGACTTTTTTCGCACAACCTTCACAATGCATATCAAACTTCATAACCATTGTTGTTAAACCGCCACCACCACCGCCACCGCCATCGCTCTTCTTCTCTCCTTCGTTCTTCGTTTCTACTTCTTTCTTCTGAAATTCCAGAAATTAAAATTAATAATTAATTAATAAATTGCGCAAAAAATAATGAAAAAATTAGAAAATTTGATTAATTAATTAGAAGAGAAAAATTGGGGAAAAATAAACTAACCTCACCCATGAGTGAATTTTTTAATTTATTAATTTTGGTTTTGGAAATTAAAGTGTTAAAATTTGGGTGATAAATTGTGTGAAACTGAAAAAAATTAAGAGTTTTAAGTGATAAAATAAGGAAAAAAAAATAGTATGGAAGTTGTTGTTGTTGTTTGGAGCGTAAGAAAAATAGGAGACTTTGAAAATTTAATTTGATCCAACGACAAAATGATAGAGGAAATGCGGGTTTATATATAGAGGAAATGTTTTGGAGTTTTTTGTTTTATTTTGTGGTTTTTTTATTTTTTTTTTTAATTTAATATGGTCTTTATGGGCCTATTGTGGATTTATGTTGTGGGGTCAGTTGTAACGTAAGCCTACTCGTATGTTTTATTTTACCTTTTTCTATACTAGTGTAGAAAATGGTTTTGATTTTCCTCTACAGATGGTATTGGTGAATTATGAATGGGGATGTATAGGTATTTTTAATGGATAGTCGTCTCCGAACCCGATTCATTTCTTTATGGAGACGATTTCGATTTTTCATGTTCTACTTATAATTGGTTGTACTTATTAATAATGTTTTTCAGATTAGTTGTTTTCGGTCCCTATATTCGTATTCATTTTTGACCCCGTTTCCGACTTTGTGCAATCTAGAGTGGGGTGATGGTCTATCGAAATTTTATCCGTTGCCATTTCTTTGATAAGTTTTGAATTTTACATATGTTAATGTACTTGTTTGACTTTAAATATCGTTTATTGTGCATATGTAAAACTTATAGTAATTGGATGTTAACAACGTACTCATTATAACAAATCAAACAATACCATATATGACTATATTATGTTTTATATATTAAAAATAATTTAAAAGATCTTCATATCTTATAAATAGTATCATGTTTCTAAACGTATCAAACATTTAGAAAAAGATGAAGTAATACGGAGTAGTTATAAACATAATGTGTTTAAAATGGGAATATTTTAGGGAAATCATATGTAGTCAAAGGTTGTATAAATTGAGTAATATGTATAATTCAGAAAAATATACGTAATGCTCATATTATATGCTTTCTTATCTTTCTAAGGGCATTTACGATGGTTCAAATATCTTAGGGGTTTGTCCATATGTCACATCATTTTTATACATTCTCTCAACAATGGTTCAAACTTTTGAAGGATTTATACATGGTACACTATATATATATAAGATTTTCCGACAGGAGACGGGAGGAAGGGGTGAGCTATTGGCCCAAGGCAGACACGCTCTTTTCGCGCTCCTAGATTTTGTCCGAGGTTTAGCCGCCCTCCCAATCCACACCAGTCCGCACCCCGAGTCGATCGGCGGACCGACTTTTGACCGTTCCAAAGGTCGTGCGATTGTCGAGTTATCATGAATCATCAAAGCAACAAGCTGCCCGCGTTGACCTTTTATCATAATTTTTTTCGCTCTCACGGGGCTTTCTAAGGGACTTTTCACCATGAATCACCTGGTATGGACTCATATTTTGACCATACGGGCACCCCAGAAATTTTTTGGCAATTTTTTTTCCGGAACCGCGAAACCTCAAAAAACAATGAATAATAGCCTTTCGTTTAAGATCTCTAGAGGGGTTGTCCCGGCCACGTCTTATTTTCTCCACATATATATATATATATTTATTTATCTTTCATTGCAAAATAAAAGAAAAGGAAAAAAAAAGCTTTTTAAATAATATAATTTTTATTTTATCTTTTTTTTCCCTACACAATACTTCACTACCTATACAAACCACTCTAATTTTAAACCCCTATCAACTTTCAAATCTCACTCCATCCCACTAACAAAAAGGGTTTGTTTTTCAAGCCTTAAAGACCTTAATATGACCCTGTTTTTTAGGATTGGTACTTTAATTCAGTTTATTTCAGTTTAGCTTATCTCCATTATAATTGCTACTTCAGCTCACTTCAGTTTAATTTAATTCAGTTCAGTTCAGTTCAACTCACTTCAATTCAGCTACGTTTCAATCCAAAAGGATAGGGCTGCAAATCTCATACAAACTTCTTGTTGTGAATGCCGTAACTATTATACACTAGAATTTTCCTATTGTTAATTGTACTCACAACAAGAGTAGTAGAGTTATTGGCCGGACGATTTCTCAGTTTAGTAGAAATATACATGAGAATATGAGATATGTAAAAATGACATCATGGATTCATGGGGAAGTATTGAAGTGGCGATTATTTTCTATAGTGTACTTGTTTGTTTGTTGAATTACTTGCATACTGAATACGTAGTAGTTAATACTTGTATGGTGTATAAGAAAGATGAAAGGAAATCAGAAATCACTTTTTTTAAAGTCCATAAAATTACAAGATTGTTAAAAACTTTTATTACTGTATGTTAAAAACTTATACATAATTTAAGTTGCATTTGTTATACTTATTACGGAGTATAAAAGGTTGATGTGTGTTACAATCTCATGGTAAAACTTGGAGATTGGAATATCGTTTGTTTCTTGCCCGTGAAAAGTGATACTATTGGAAGTTTTTATGCAGCACTATGTGCCTGTGTCAGTTGTGTTAAGTGGGTGATACATGGCGGAGTTTCTTCCTTACATTATTGGTAAGTGATAGAGTATATAAAATATTTCTAGACCTCAACCATAAGCTTTAAGCTTTTGGTTGAGTTGGTCCTATAACATGGTATCAAAGCCAACGTAACACAAAAGTTACAAATTCGAATCTCATCCATCCTTCCCTCAAAATCCTCATCGCACACAATTAGATGATAATTCATTACCTCAATAATTAGTTCATGTAAATGATCAATTCAACTTGATCTGTTTGGTATTGGATGTTATCCATGTCCAATGCGTTGGAGTGTTGGAGGCTTAGGGGTAAAAGACTAAGGGACTTTGCACAAAATAAAGATTAAATTGGGTTAAATTGTTAAAGTTATAAATATAATAGGTTGGCTCACAAATCTTGAGGAAAGGTCGGCTCACAAATAAAACTCAATTAAACCGGACTAAAATAAACCCCAAAAAATACATTACCTTACCTTACCTTACCTTAGTAGTAGCCTAGTGGATAGTAGGAGTGTAGGACAATTGACCCAAGCTCAGGCCCACAATGAGACAAAAAATACTCGGTAGTAGAATTAGGGGAACACAATAGTCAATCCACGTTTTGTTTGGCTGCTTTCTCATTTCTCCGGTACACAAAATTGAATGTAGACATGTTTCAATTTTGAGTGTCTAAGCTCACTAAAGTCTTTGTGGTACTATTGTATGACTAAAGATCGAAATTAGCATGGATGAACTTAAGTATTGGTGGTCTAATGGAGATTAGCATAGTTAATGGCGGAATTAATCTTGATCAATTGTCAATTTTGTACACGGAATGTTGATTTAAGATGTGAGCCGCAATGGAGGAATTCTAAAATTTGTGCAAACCATCATGTTCAATTGTAACTTATATGGACATTTGGAACACACTACAAGCATCATTTTTGTGAGGAAATAATTAAAATATATAGAGTATTACATGTATTCCATTTATTTCGGCATAACTTACTATGTTATAGGATCGAGCTTCTGAGTTTGATGATATTATTTACGCTATATTAAAGAAATATAGGTAATGTTTCATATCTTCTTACATTATTTTTGTAATTCATGATAACGAGACTATATATTGTCCATGCATTAAAAGCCTAATTTTTTTCATTTTTTTTGTTTTGTTTTGTTTAGTAGAAGGTGATAAAATGACACACTTACCTTATTACTCCGTATTTATAACAATTTATTGTTTATCAATATTTAGAAAATTTGGTGTAGAACTATAGCAAATAGTGGACTCTCATTTGAGATTTGAGTGTAATCGGGACATGTCGGCCTTCTGCATGCTAGGAGAAAAAAACTAAGAACATTTATTTATTTTTAATATTTGTCTAATTAGTGAATCGTTTAATTTATCATTAATGATTTATCAACGTCGGTAAAAAGATCATATCTATATCAAGTAGAGTAAAAATAAAACAACAATAATTAAAAAAAATAGAATAGCAGACAAGCATTAAATCAATAGATGTTGAAAAAAATGTGTAGCATGTTGGTTAATTTTCTAGAGGCGTAAAGACATGGGATATGTTGGTCAACATATATGATGATGATGTTGAACCTTTTTCATGTTAGGAGGGAAAAAAATTTTATGGTAAAAAAGCAAAAACAATGATGATACATAGCATCATGTATGTATCATATTATCATCATCATCTCATGTATGCTGTATACAATTAATACATGCATGCATGAAGGTTGAAAGAAGGTTCAACTTTGGCAGTCGAATTAGACTGCACCGTTGGTTGGTTCGCTTCAGTTGACGGATATGGTTTGGGTCATACCGGAATTGACCATCGGGCCCATTAATTTTTACTGGTTTTTGGGGGATTTGTCGGACCTACCAAACATGCGGTGGGTGCTCAAGAATTAATTTTTTAAATTTTTAGGCTTTTTTCATGCACATCATTTTTTTTATATAAAAAAATGTTATCTTTTGAAGGCAATCAAATTGTCTCAAAGTCTCAATTAATCCAATACTTCTCCCACAGTTTCCCTCAATTTTCTTTTGTTTGATAAGTTTTGTTTTGTATATATGCTAATACATTTATTTGACCTTAAATATGACTATATTATATTTTATATATAAAATATCTTCTAAATAGTGTTGAAATTTCAAACTCATCAAACAAAAAAACGTAAGGAAATTTTTTTTTTACCAATGCGAGTTTGTCCTTAATATTACATGCTGTCTTCCAAGGATATTACTTTATTTTTTAACAGAAAAACTAACATTATGAAGATTTTGCTTAAATCTTTTGTTAATGTCTAGCACTCCTAGCAGAGCAGTCTAGCGAATATCTTGGTATCTTGTAATGGAGTATGCAGGAGATAACTTTAAGGCATCAACTTTATTTTACTTTTTCATATTACGAAATATTTAGAGTCTGTTTAATTCAGCTGAAATTGACCAGAGCTAATTAAAGCTAAATTGAATTGAAAGTTTTTATATAATTTTTAAAAAAAGAGTTGAGTTGAACTAAACTGATTGGAGTTTAACTGAACTAAACTGATTGGAGCTGAATTGAACTAAACTGATTTTAGGCTGATTTAAACAAACCCTTAATTAGTTGTTTCAGTTTAAACTAACAACAAACCTCACAATAGAATAGTATATATCTTTTCTTATCTTTCCTTTTCTTAGTTGACAAACCTCACAATGTTGATGAAATTTCAGTATTAGTTATTGTGATTATACCATATATACACCTCGTTTTATCAATATCGTTGTGATGTTTTCATTCACGATTTATATTCTTATCAATTAAATGCAATCATGTCATTTCCATTTTATTTCTTCATCATCAACCCTACTCGACCAAATATATCAAGAACCATATCACCCTTTGATGATGCATACACTCCGTTTTTTCAATATTGGTATATTCCTTCCCTATCTATATATGTTCTCGTAAATTAAATGCAATCCCGTCATTCTCATTCATTCTTACATCAACATAACCCTACATACTCGACCAAATACCAAGAACCATATCATACTTCAATGACGCACGCATATAGATAAAGACCGAATGAAGTAATAATAATGCAATCATGCAAGAGTCGTATGACACATTGAGACAATTAATCATGCTAGCTAACTAGTACTACATTGTGTAACGTTCAAGCATGTAGATGTGGAAGAAGTAGATTGAATACAAGTGTAAATTGGTGCACACAATATATTGCACCACCAAAAACAAAAGGGCAAATTAATCAAATGTGGGATACGGACTTCTCAAAGACAATTCGAAATTGCTGAGGAAATCAATGACGTAAAAGTGGAGTACCTATAATTCCATAACCTAAATTGTAATAGTAGTAGTACCACAAAAAACACCAACACTACTTCCACCATCCAACTAACCTCATAATAATGCGGAAGTATAACAAAGGTTTGACTACTCCTCAAATAAAATTTTAACGTTAACTTTGCGAATTGTATACTCAACTTAAGATTGAACTTTAGAAGTGATAGATCGTTTTAGTTATCCTTTGTATGTTTTACTATATAATATCTTATATGTGTCATTTGCTCATTTGCCTAATGAATTTTAAAATTGACCCTAGTTTTGTCCCTCTTCTCATTATATTCCTTTTTGTTTGTTAAGAGTGAATGGACCTAAGTGTTATTCTCAAACTTTTGTTGTTTTAAAATAAACCAACAAATTAACATTGGAAAAAATGCTAATAGTTGAAAAGACCAATCTACAAATAAAACATGCAGCAAGTGGTTTATCATGATTGGTCGACATTGTATTACTTTTACACACACACAAAAAAAAAAAAAAACTATCTTCTTACTCTAGGTATATAACAATTAGATGCCTAACAAAAAAAAAAAAAAACGTATTAAATTAGTATTATGCTCTAGGGGGATTGCAACAACGAGGTACATAAGCCTTTAATGGGTGTCTACATTTATCATATGGAAATATACAATTGATCGAAAAAAATACTCTGTATATCAAAAGAAAACTTTCCACACCAATATATTTACAAAAATGTCATGTTATTTCAAATAACTTTTAGATACTAGAATCCTCTATGGTAACTAGCTTGTCGTTTCAAAAGTTATGCATTTATGGTAAAGTATTAGTTTTTCTATCAAAAGTTCTTGCCAAAGAGTCCAACAATATAAAACATGGTGAATTTTCAACTTAAAATTTGATTTAAGAGCTTTCATATAATATTTAACAACTATATATATAATGAAGGTTGGTATTGATATATGAGGCTGGGTCAGAATATAGGTTCCGATTTCCGTAGAACAACTTATAGGTCAATAGGACTCTTATACATATAGCATAGACCCGAACTATCTAAATCTCAATATCCCCCCCCC
>PYUH01004033.1:1470454-1482631 GCA_016808085.1 Suaeda aralocaspica | reverse complement strand
ATGGGCGGGGGGATGGGGGGGGATTGAGATTTAGATAGTTCGGGTCTATGCTATATGTATAAGAGTCCTATTGACCTATAGTTGTTCTACGGAAATCGGAACTATATTCTGACCCAGCTCAATATCAATACCAACCTTCATTATATATATAGTTGTTAAATATTATATGAAAGCTCTTAAATCAAATTTTAAGTTGAAAATTCACCATGTTTTATATTGTTGGACTCTTTGGCAAGAACTTTTGATAGAAAAACTAATACTTTACCATAAATGCATAACTTTTGAAACGACAAGCTAGTTACCATAGAGGATTCTAGTATCTAAAAGTTATTTTGAAATAACATGACATTTTTGTAAATATATTGGTGTGGAAAGTTTTCTTTGATATACAGAGTATTTTTTCGATCAATGTATATTTCCATATGATAAATGTAGACACCCATTAAAGGCTTATGTACCTCGTTGTTGCAATCCCCCTAGAGCATAATACTAATTTAATACGTTTTTTTTTTTTTTGTTAGGCACTAATTGTTATATACCTAGAGTAAGAAGATAGTTTTTTTTTTTTTGTGTGTGTGTAAAAGTAATACAATGTCGACCAATCATGATAAACCACTTTGCGATGTTTTATTTGTAGATTGGTCTTTTCAACTATTAGCATTTTTTCCAATGTTAATTTGTTGGTTTATTTTAAAACAACAAAAGTTTGAGAATAACACTTGGTCCATTCACTCTTAACAAACAAAAAGGAAATAATGAGAAGAGGGACAAAACTAGGGTCAATTTTAAAATTCATTAGGCAAATGAGCAAATGACACATATAAGATATTATATAGTAAAAATACAAAGGATAACTAAAACGATCTATCACTTCTAAAGTTCAATTTTAGTTGAGTATACAATTCGCAAAGTTAACGTTAAAATTTTATTTGAGGAGTAGTCAAACCTTTGTTATACTTCCGCATATTATGAGGGTAGTTGGATGGTGGAAGTAGTGTTGGTGTTTTTGTGGTACTACTAATTACAATTTAGGTTATGGAATTATAGGTACTCCACTTTACGTCATTGATTTCCTCAGCAATTTCGAATTGTCTTTGGAAGTCCGTATCCCAATTGATTAATTTGCCCTTTTGTTTTTGGTGGTGCAATATATGTGTGCACCAATTTACACTTGTATTCAATCTACTTCTTCCACATCTACATGCTGAACGTTACACAATGAGTACTAGTTAGCTAGCATGATTAATTGTCTCAATGTGTCATACGACTCTTGCATGATTGCATTATTATTACTTCATTCGTCTTATTTATATGCGTGCGTCATTGAAGTATGATATGGTTTTGGTATTTGGTCGAGTATGTAGGGTTATGTTGATGTAAGAATGAATGAGAATGACGGGATTGCATTTAATTTACGAGAAAATATATAGATAGGGAAGGAATATACCAATATTGAAAAAACGGAGTGTATGCATCATCAAAGGGTGATATGGTTCTTGATATATTTGGTCGAGTAGGGTTGATGATGAAGAATAAAATGGAAATGACATGATTGCATTTAATTGATAAGAATATAAATCGTGAATGAAAACATCACAACGATATTGATAAAACGAGGTGTATATATGGTATAATCACAATAACTAATACTGAAATTTCATCAACTGTGAGGTGTGTCAACTAAGAAAAGGAAAGATAAGAAAAGATATATACTATTCTATGTGAGGTTTGTTTGTAGTTTAACAATGAAACAACTAATTAAGGGTTTGTTTAAACAGCTAAAATAGTTAGTTCAATTCAGCTCCATCAGTTTAGTTCAGTAGTTAAACTCAATCAGTTTAGTTCAACTCAACTCTTTTTTTAAAAATTATATAAAAAACTTTCAATTCAATTTAGCTTTAATTAGCTCTGGTCAATTCAGCTGAATTAAACAGACTCTAAATATTCGGAATATGAAAAAGTAAAATAAAGTGATGCCTTAAAGTTATCTCCTGCATACTCCATTACAAGATACCAAGATATTCGGTAGACTGCTTGCTAGGAGTGCTAGACATTAACAAAAGATTTAAGCAAAATCTTCATAATGTTAGTTTTTCTGTTTAAAAATAAAGTAATATCCTTGGAAGACAGCATGTAATATTAAGGACAAACTCGCATTGGTAAAAAAAAAATTTCCTTACGTTTTTTTGTTTGATGAGTTTGAAATTTCAACACTATTAGAAGATATTTTTATATAAAAATATAATATAGTCATATTTAAGGTCAAATAATGTTAGCTATATACAAAACAAACTTATCAAACAAAAGAAAATTGAGGGAAACTGTGGAGAAGTATTGATTAATTGAGACTTTGAGACAATTGATTGCCTTCAAAAGATAACATTTTTTATATAAAAAAAATGATGTGCATGAAAAAAAGCCAAAATTTAAAAAATTAATTCTTGAGCACCCACCGCATGTTTGGTAGGTCCGACAAATCCCCAAAAACCAGTAAAAATTAATGGGCCCGATGGTCAATTCCGGTATGACCCAAACCATATCGTCAACTGAAGCGAACCAACCAACGGTGCAGTCTAATTCGACTGCCAAAGTTGAACCTTCTTTCAACCTTCATGCATGCATGTATTATTGTATACAGCATACATGAGATGATGATGATAATATGATACTAACATGATGCTATGTATCATCATTGTTTTTGCTTTTTACCATAAATTTTTTTCCCTCCTAACATGAAAAAGGTTTCAACATCATCATCATATATGTTGACCAACATATCCCAGTCTTTACGCCTCTAGAATTAACCAACATGCTACACATTTTTTTCAACATCTATTGATTAATGCTTGTCTGCTATTCTATTTTTTTTTAATTATTGTTGTTTTATTTTACTCTACTTGATATAGATATGATCTTTTTACCGACGTTGATAAATCATTAATGATAAATTAAACGATTCACTAATTAGACAAATATTAAAATAAATAAATGTCTTAGTTTTTTTCTCCTAGCATGCAGAAGGCCGACATGTCCCGATTACACTCAAATCTCAAATGAGAGTCCACTATTTGCATAGTTCTACACCAAATTTTCTAAATATTGATAAAACATAAATTGTTATAAATACGGAGTAATAAGGTAAGTGTGTCATTTTACCCTTCTACTAAACAAAACAAAACAAAAAAAATAAAAAAATTAGGCTTTTAATGCATGGACAATATATAGTCGTTATCATGAATTACAAAATAATGTAAGAAGATATGAAACATTACCTATATTTCTTTAATATAGCGTAAATATATCATCAAACTCAGAAGCTCGATTCTATAACATAGTAAGTTATGCCGAAATAAATGGAATACATGTAATACTCTATATATTTTAATTATTTCCTCACAAAAATGATGGTTGTAGTGTGTTCCAAATGTCCATATAGTTACAATTGAACATGATGGTTTGCACAAATTTTAGAATTCTCCATTGCGGCTCACATCTTAAATCAACATTCGTGTACAAAATTGACAATTGATCAAGATTAATTCGCCATTAACTATGCTAATCTCCATTAGACCACCAATACTTAAGTTCATCCATGCTAATTTCGATCTTTAGTATACAATAGTACCACAAAGACTTTAGTGAGCTTAGACACTCAAAATTGAAACATGTCTACATTCAATTTTGTGTCCGGAGAAATGAGAAAGCAGCCAAACAAAACGTGGATTGACTATTGTGTTCCCTAATTCTACTACCGAGTATTTTGTCTCATTGTGGGCTGAGCTTGGGTCAATTGCCTACATCCTACTATCCATAGGCTACTACTAAGGTAAGGTAAGGTAAGGTAATGTATTTTTGGGGTTTATTTTAGTCCGGTTTAATTGAGTTTTATTGTGAGCCGACCTTTCCTCAAGATTTGTGAGCCAACCTATATATTATAACTTAACAATTTAACCAATTTAATCTTTATTTTGTGCAAGTCCTTAGTCTTTACCCCTAAGCCTCCAACAACTCCAACGCATTGGACATGGATAACATCCAATACCAAACAGATCAAGTGAATTGATCATTTACATGAACTAATTATGAGGGTAATGAATTATCATCTAATTGTGTGCGATGAGGATTTTGGGGAAGGATGGATGAGATTCGAATTTGTAACTTTTGTGTTACGTGGGTTTGATACCATGTTATAGGACCAACTCAACCAAAAGCTTAAAGCTTATGGTTGAGGTCTAGAAAATTTTATATACTCTATACTTACCAATAATGTAAGGAAGAAACTCCGCCATGTATCACCCACTTAACACAAATGACACAGGCACATAGTGCTGCATAAAAACTTCCAATAGTATCACTTTCACGGGCAAAGAAACAAACGTATTCCCATCTCCAGTTTACCATGAGATTGTAAACACACATCAACCTTTTATACTCCTAATAAGTATACAAATGCAACTTAAATTATGTATAGTTTTTAACATACAGTAATAAAAGTTTTTAACAATCTGTAATTTATGGACTTTAAAAAAAGTGATTTCTGATTTCCTTTCATCTTCTTATACACCATACAGTATTAACTACTACGTATTCAGTATGCAAGTAATTCAACAAACAAACAAGACACTATAGAAAATAATCGCCCTTCAATTCCCCATGAATCCATGAGTCATTAATACTACTCATATTACAATGCATACTCATGAGTACATACACGAACTAGTTATATTGCTATTATATATATTTCTTAAACTGAGAATCGTCGGCCATAACTCTATACTTGTTGTGAGTACAATACAATAGGAAATCTAGTGTATAATAGTTACGGCATCACAACAAGAAGTTGTAGAGATTCAGCCCTATCCTTTTGGATTGAAACGTAGCTGAATTGAAGTGAGTTGAACTGAACTGAACTGAATTAAATTAAACTGAAGTGAGCTGAAGTAGCAATTAATGGAGATAAGCTAAACTGAAATAAACTGAATTAAGTACCAATCCTAAAAAACAGGGTCATATTAAGGTCTTTAAGGCTTGAAAAACAAACCCTTTTTGTTAGTGGGATGGAGTGAGATTTGAAATTGATAGGGGTTTAAAATTAGAGTGGTTTGTATAGGTAGTGAGTATGTGTAGGGAAAAAAAGATAAATAAAAATTATATTATTTAAAAAGCTTTTTTTTTCCTTTCTTTTTTGCAATGAAAGATAAATAAATAATATATAATATGTGGAGAAAATAAGACGTGGCCGGGACAAACCCTCTAGGATTTAAACGAAAGGCTATTATCATTGTTTTTGAGGTTTCGCGGTTCCGGAAAAAAAATTGCCAAAAAATTTCTGGGGTGCCGTATGGTCAAAATATGAGTCCATACCGTGGATGTTCATGGTGAAAAGTCCCTTAGAAAGGCCCGTGAGAGCGAAAAAAATTATGATAAAGGTCAACGCGGGCAGCTTGTTGCTTTGATGATTCATGATAACTCGACAATCGCACGACCTTTGGAACGGTCAAAAGTCGGTCCGCCGATCGACTCGGGGTGCGGACTGGTGTGGATTGGGAGGCGGCTAAACTCGGACCAAATCTAGGAGCGCGAAAAGACGTGTCTGCCTTGGGCCACTGCTCACCCCTTCCTCCGTCTCCTGTCGGAAATCTTATATATATATAGTGTACCATGTATAAATCCTTCAAAAGTTGAACCATTGTTGAGAGAATGTATAAAAATGATGTGACATATGGACAAACCCCTAAGATATTTGAACCATCGTAAATGCCCTTAGAAAGATAGAAGAAGCATATAATAGAGCATTACGTATATTTTTCTGATTATACATATTACTCAATTATACAACCTTTGACTACTATGATTTCCCTAAAATATTCCATTTTAAACACATTATGTTTAAACTACTCCGTATACTTCATCTTTTCTAAATGTTTGATCGTTAGAAACATGATACTATTTATAAGATATGAAGATCTTTTAAATTATTTTTATATAAAACATAATATAGTCATATAGGTATTGTTTGAGTTGTTTAATGAGTACGTTGTTAACATCCAATTACTATAAGTTTTACATATGCACAATAAACGATATTTAAAGTCAAACAAGTACATTAACATATGTAAAATTCAAAACTTATCAAGAAATGGCAACGGATAAATTTCGATAGACCATCACCCCACTCAGATTGCGACAAAGTCGGAAACGGGGTCAAAATGAATACGAATATAGGGACCGAAACAACAATCTGAAAAACATTATTAATAAGTACAACCAATTATAAGTAGAACATGATGAAAAATCGAAATCGTCTCCATAAAGAATGAATCGGGTTCGAGAACATATCCATTAAAAATACCTATAAATCCCCATTCATAATTCACATACCATCGTTAGAGGAAAATCAAAACCATTTTCTACAGATAGAAAAAGGTAAAATAAAACCATACGAGTAGGCTTACTTACAACTGACCCAAAACATAAATCCACAATAGGCCCATAAAGACCATATTAAATTAAAAAAAAAATAAAAAAACCACAAAATAAACAAAAAACTCCAAAACATTTCCTCTATATATAAACCCGCATTTCCTCTATCATTGTGTCGTGGATCAAATTAAATTTCAAAGTCTCCGATTTTTCTTAACGCTCCAAACAACAACAACAACTTCCTACTATTTTTTTTCCTATTTTATCACTTAAAACTTTAATTTTTTAAGTCACACAATTTATCACCCAATTTTAACACTTTAATTTCCCAAAACACAAATTAATAAATAAAAAATTCACTCATGGGTGAGGTAGTTTATTTTCCCAATTTTTCTCTTCTAATTAATTAATCAAATTTTCTATTTTTTTCATTATTTTTGCGCAATTTATAATTAATTATAATTTATATTTCGGAATATTTCAGAAGAAAGAAAGAAACGAAGAACGAAGGAGAGAAGAAGAGCGAGCGGTGGCGGTGGTGTGGCGGTTTAACACAATGGTTATGAAGTTTTGATATGATTGTGAAGGTTGTGCGAAAAAAGTCAGAAATCTCTTAAAAATTTCAATGGTAATTAATTCTTAATTATTCTGAGTTTTTATAAACCCCCCCCCCCCCTCCCCCCAAAAAACCCAATCCTAACAAAGTATTGAACCAATGTCGATCCCTACAATATTGGAAAGTAAGGACTAAGCCACTATGGATTGGGGTGTGTAGCTAGCTAGTTCAGGTTGGGTGTGGCTCCATCTTGCCACAACCTAGTTGATCCCTACTTTGGAATATTATATATACTACCTTCGTTTCATATTAATTGTAACTCTCGGACCGGATAATATTTATGAGATATAAAAATTCAAGTATTACAATTAATAGGAAACGAAAGTGATACAATTATTATTTTGTTCTTACACTACATGTCTCCATCTTTAGTTGCCTAACATTTAATAAAATAAAAATTACTTGCTAAATGGATAACGTTGGTTAAGTTCATATATTTTTTTCCACTACTACAAGTATCATGCAATGTGTGTTTACCACTTGAATATGGTTCCCGTGGCATTGGGGGCAAGGCGATATATGTTGATATTATTCCTATTTTGGCGGGACGAAAAAGAATGCCAAAAGTTGATAGGATTCATAGGATAAGATGATTCTATAGAGGACTAAGCCTTACGTTTTCCTCCAATTATTGGTCATTTATGTTTAATAATTGTGCCTTTAAGAGGACCATTAATATTTAATAATAATAATAATAACGTGTGTATTATATGTTATTTTGTACGAGTACTCCCTAATTATCATGATTTATTTCCTAGCTAGGAGGAGAAACTCAAAGATGCAACTCTCTCCGTGTAATAATGTCGATTGGCCATTATCTACAAGTTTGACCTGAGATTGGAAACTCAATTCCGTCCTTTTATTTCGTAAGAAAAATACAGTCAAATACAATTTTTTCGAAAATATCTTTCAAATAATGAGGTTATATTGAGAATGGTGTGTGATCGACCTTTTTATGGCGACTCTTCAAGCATTTTGTTTCCTTAATATCAATATCAAAGGATGGGGTGATAATGATAAGGACATAGTGCAATTACTGTAATAGAGTCCGACCTTGATTTAATTTATCTCATCTAATCACATAATAAATGAGATTGTACTTGATCATACGTCGAGTATAAAACTTATTTTCGAGCTTCAAAAATTCGTTTGGACTTTTGGTTGAGTTGGAATTACTTTGGTTGACTAATGTTCATCGATTATAAGTCATTATGTAATTTAATGTTAAATGGTTGGACTTATTATGTTGTATTATTATGAGGTGAAAAAAACTTAATAGACCAAGTGTGATAGAGTATATAAAATATAAACTATTTCTTGGTCTCAAATCATTAACTTAAACTTTTGACTGATTTGGTTCTCCCATATGAGGAGTTTTAATTTTGAGATCTTAGGTGAAAAGCTAATTCTACTGAATTTCTGGTATTTCAATTTTCCTTTGTTAGTTTATCTTCGAAATTAATTTCTATATATAGGAAAACTTTATATATAACCCTTGTGATGACATATAAAGAGTTATAAATGAAAATATTATTATATCTATTAATGCATAATTTTGTCATAAATTCTAAAATTATTTCCATTCTAATTTAATTATGCATCAATACGAGCGTCTTAGTGAAAAGTCAAAATATTGAATTCGTTCATGAGTTTTTGTAGAAGAATGAATTAGGAAATGAATCCTACCTTGGAGAGCTAAAGCATTGTTGCAAAGATGGCAAGAGATTTCTCTTAGTACATGTACATTAGGGGTGTGCATAAATTTTCGATTTAGAAATTTTCGGTTCGGTTTTCCAATCTGTATTCTAAAATTAGGGAAAACCAAATCACATATCGGATTTTTAAAATTGGGTATTAAATCAAAAGCGAAATGCACCTTATAAATTATGAATTTCAGATTTTTAAGGAAAACAAAACTCAAAAATTCTAGTTTTTAAGGCTATAAAAGTAAATTTAGAAGAAAATTTTGATACATAAATTAGATTTTGGATTTTCGATCCAAATTTCCTAAATATCTACAATTTCGGTTTCCCTGAACGAAAAACGGGGCCAAATTGGTAGGATCCGAAATTCTAGATTGCACACCCCTAATATATAACTAATTACTTCTTTTATCCCTTAATAATAATAACATACAAACAATGATAGGTAAGAGCTTTTAATTCCATTGTAGGTATTTTGAAGGGAAAAGTAGCTTCGGTTTCAGGCGTTGCCCCGAATCATTTGATAAAATTCTATTTTAAAACTTATTTCATTTGTTTTGTCTTTTCCATCAAAATTTAAAATATTGTAATTATATATAAATTTAATTTTGTTATAAAAAGAGTGTTTTAGGGGAGATTAGTAGGAGATAATAGATTCATATTTTATATTATTAAATCATGAGGGAGTACATACATATATATAGACATGGGAAACAATTAGGGTTTCCTTAGAGAATTATAAATCTAGTATGTAGAATATACTAGAATAATCATAGGGGTATAATGGGCATCCACTAAATACATATATTATATAACACTCCCCCTTGGATGACCATTATCGAATAGTATGCCTCGTTAAAACCTTACTAAGAAAAACCCTGTGGGAACAAAAACCTAGTGAAGGAAAAAGAGTACATCACTTTCGTAATACGCTTTATGATGTTGCCTCATTAAAAACCTCATCAGGAAAACCCAATGTGGGATAAAACCATGGTTAAGGGAAAAAGAGTGCAACACGTATTTTCTCCCCCTAATGAATGCATAACTTAAGATCTTTAGAATATAACCCAACGTCTTTGGTAGTAGCTTCGCACTTGAATGTAGAATAAAATTCAACTCCTTGGTAGTTGATCCTTCCTTATTGGACTTCAATCTTCAACATAGATATATTCTTCTTCATACTCTTGAAAATAATACATATGTTGTGTTTATCATTACTTCATCTTTGTTAAATTGCCACAATATAAACTTATGCCTTCTTCTGGAAGTTATATAAAATAACTATTAATATTACATATTGATAATAATTTATGGCACTTGTGATATAATCAACATCATTGTCTATCTTATGTAAATTAGTAATTACATTTAAGATATATTATTTGTTTATGGTTCTTCTGACCATAAAAGTATTATCCTTATAATATCAAGTTCTCAAATGAACATAAGATTTCGATAGCACTCACATACTCAAACTTCAGGTTGAGTGTTGTTAATTTAGTCTTAACTCTTCAGCAGTTTGATAATAGGTCAACATTGTCCATTGAGGTGTTCAAAATACTTCATATAGAACTTGAAGCACTATATATTTGAATATGTCTTGTACAAGTTGTTCTGAACTTTTATGCTAATTCACAACATGCTATTAAACGCCTTCATCTGTATATTATTCATCACAAATATATCTCATTGGAGTTAAAATTTTTAATGTAAATCTTCATACTATTGTAAACACAACTTACTATATAATGGACAAATTTTACGTATATCACAATTATTGTATAAAATTAATACATGTAAATGATGAGATGTGAAATTTATATGAACAGATTTTGAGCATAAACATACTATACTACGTATATAATAAGTGATGCATCTAATCACTATTTGACACATGCATGAATAATGCGTTTATCTCCACTCACACATGCACATAAATGTAAGACTAAAAAAATGCAAGACACTGTACAATGTGAATTTTAAAAATCTATTGCTGGACTTCTGGTCCTTGATGATCATCATATTCACCTTTAGTTGGACTCAAGGCCATGATAAGCTTTGATCATTCTCAACATGTTGACATAAAAGTGGAATTTTATTTCAGATCCCTGTTCTCAAATCCACTACTTTTGCATATGCATATAATCCTTGGTTCCATCATATACCGGTATCACATTTATCAAGATATAATTTGCATTCTATTTTACAATGATATCTGAATACATTTCCCATTGGTACCATTAGCCAATTATAACATCTAAGTTCTTATATCATAGGCCATCTGTTATAATTCAGATATCTATACCACTTCCGGGGCATACATTATGGCATTAATATACCATTACACTTTCAATAGTGTCAACTGCACTTTCTTGCCATATATTTCATATTTATTTTGGAACCGATCATACAACCTACACTTCAGGTGTAGTGATTCAAGTATTATTGGCAAGATTTGTCTCAATGTATACACATAATATGACCAAAATGTATCTTTAACGGTATGTAACATGAGACATAACTGAATACAAATCAAACCATAGATGTGCAACATATCTTGATAATATATAGACAAAAGTTGGCAATAATATCTCAAATAGTCATTATAGGGATCATCACTTTATAATTTAATAATTTTGCCAACTTATCCCAATTCTTCTCCCCCTAAGTTGGTAAAATTTTCAAAAATAGGGGCATCATATTCTTAACAAACATAGTGTATGATTACATGTGCAAAAATATTTCACCTAATAGAAGATTTATTAACAAATTTCATCGCTTAGAAGAGATATATTCAACAAACTATTTGTCTCTTCTGGAGAACAATATTAATCCATTAAAACCATCTCTTCTCTAACTTATGATGTACATCACATATGTGTTTATAAATTCATCATAAACTGTTCTCTTCTAGAAATTAATGACAATGGGGGGACAATTATTGTGCAGTTGTTGGTTTATTCTTGTGTGCTGACATTCAACAGCCCCAAATTTAGAAAGTGATTGGGATGTGATAATTCTAGGCCATTCGGGTTTAATGTATAGTATATATCACCCGTAAGGAACCTGAAGTTTCAATTGATATGAAATAATTGCTGACGCTCTCAGTTAGATATGTGAAATGTTTGAATGGCAAGACATAATAACGAACATTGAAATTGAGCTATATTTGGATGTGATTTTAAGAAAATTTCAAGAAAAAGAAAAAGTTATTTTTGAACAACTTTGGATATACATAGTAATGAGTGACCAGAAGTTCACAAAATAGCTTAATGTTGTTCTATATTGTACTAAAGGCTTACCAAACCACCTGTATGTTAACACATTGAGTAGTTAAAACCATTATCAAAATCATTGGCAATCCAAAAGATCATCATGAGTGGAGTTACATGCGTATAAGCTATCATGATTATGTTATATACAACTTTTGTGATT
>PYUH01004033.1:1425777-1470429 GCA_016808085.1 Suaeda aralocaspica | reverse complement strand
ACTCAAATAATAATAAAGTAGATGGACTATTTTACTTTTGATATTAATTGAACCGAGTAGTTAGGCAAGTTATTTGTTGCTAGTCTTCTTACCAGATGCTAAACCCATAAGACTAATTGAGTATATACAGAAACTTCACTTCAAAAATCATACTCTGTATTTGCTTTTGATGGTTTCCTACATATCATATGTAATACATGTTTGGTTCTTGATGGCACATTTAATTTTGTACCACTCCACTCTTTAATAATTTGTTTGTCTAGCTTCAAAATTACCATTTTCCCCCTTTCAATCTGACAAATTTTTTTTTTTTGGTGTTTGCATATGCTTCTTGCTACTTTTAAGAAGCATATGTCAACATTAAGTTGGTTTGCTTTGCACTACTAATTTAAGTAGATTAATAGATTCTATATGAAATATGTTTTAATTTTGTTTTGAGTATTTTATGCTACTGTTTATTGCAAATTTTACTTTAAGCAAGCATGGTGTTACGTAAGCCCCTCCCTTTCATTTATGGACTATATGTTCTGATTTTGTTTTGATAAGATTATATTTACCTGATTAACTTAATAACCTAATGTTAGTATCCTATAAGTCAACTTTATTAAAGATTGATATTTGATTAAATTCAATTATAATATTAGGCCTATTAATATGGTTGGATTATTTATTTATTATTTATATGAAGTAAGATTATGGTTTATAATTGGCATAATGAATAAATTACATAAATAAATATATTTTGGACCTAAAGTTTTGGAATTATGAAAATAATAACCCATACATATGAAAATGATGTCCTTAAATATAAAGGGTCAAGAAACTCAAGAATGATATGATGATATTTCATGACTGAGGAATTCTATAGCTACGATACCTTTATATATCTCATCATTCATAAAACAACTATGTTTGTATTACAGAATGTCATGTGAGAGTAATATCAAAGATTTTGAATAGTTGAGATATTGTATTCTTGGTAAATATTCTCAAGTCACACTATCAGTGAGAAAATAACTAATTAGACTCCTTTATTGCTAGAAGTGAATGAGAAATTGCATATGTTGGCATAAAATGATGAACTGTTCGATGGTATACCTTAAGATAATTCATAAAAGGTCATAAGAACGAACTACAAACATGAATACATAATATTATTAGCAAGGGAGTTTTATGGTTTAAGAAATTAATATGACATTATGAGCAAACTAAGTTGAAAAGTATCCATTATGCCCACATATATTTGAGGATTTTCAAAATAAAGATTGAACATTGAGCAAGAATAATATGTAAGAGTTTGTAAGAATAATAATTCAATTGCTTGATACATGCATTGCCAAAAGAATTTACGGATTAAGAGATATTTCGTATATGGCTGTAAGAGATATAAATGTTGTTGGATTTATTTCATGCCCCCATATGCAAGGATTAGGGGGGAGCTATATAGTATTTTTCATGAATTGTAAAATATATGATGGTCAGTTGGTACATATAATGATTTATTAAATAGAGGTGGCCACATGATTATTAATATACTAAATGATATCATTATGAAGATGAATATGACTGAATTTCATTGATTATATACCACTCATATGTGTTTTAATTAAATTATATGTTCTAGAAGGACAATGTGAGTTGCTAATGAATATAGAACACACCTGAGTGTGGAAGACAATTGAGTTCTAAAGACAAGCATGGTAAAATTGATATGTACCAAGATTATAAGAATACCCAGAAGAGTATAAAAATTACAACACAAACAACATGTATCATGATAATAATAATCAATACTTAGCAGAGTAGAATAATGAATGTTGCATAAAGTATTAGTCTTGCCAAGTATAGAAAGAAACAATTGCTAGTGTTCTTATATCACATCATATTAATCATCATGCCATGCATGGAGTAGGCATAATTAAAGTGATCACTATTGTTTGAAAACTGACCAGAATTTAGAAAGTGATGGATGTGATAATTCAATTAGGCCATTCGGGTTAATGTAGTATAATCACCCGTAAGGGAAACCTGAAGTTTCAATTTGATATGAAATAATGTGCTGACGCTCTCTCATGTTAGATATGTGAAAGTTTTGAATGGCAAGACATAATAACGAACATTGAAATTGAGCTATATTTGGATTGTGATTTTAAGAAAATTTCAAGAAAAAGAAAAAGTTATTTTTGAACAACTTTGGATATACATATGTAATGAGTGACCAGAAGTTCACTAAAATAGCTTATATGTGTTCTATATTATGTACTAAAGGCTTACCAAAACCACCTGTATGTTAACACATTGAGGAAGTTAAAACTCATTATCAAAGTCATGGCAATCCAAAAGATCATCATGAGTGGGAGTTACATGCGTATAAGCTAAGTCATGATTATGGTTTATAACAATCATTTTTATTGGGGCTGTTGAATGTCAGCACACAAGAATAAACCGACAACTGCACAATAATTGTCTCCCATTGTCATTAATCTCTAGAAGAGAACATTTATGATGAATTTATAAACAAAGGTGATGTGCATCATAAGTTAGAGAAGAGATGGTGTTTCATCGACTAATATCGTTCTCCAGAAGAGACAAATATTTTGTTGATATATCTCTTCTAAACGATGAATTTGTATAAAATCTTTATTAGATAAAATATTTTTGCACATGAAATTATACACTAAGTTGGTTAAGAATATGATGCCCTATATTTGAAAATTTTACCAACTAGGGGGGAGAAGAATTGGGATAAATTGGCAAAATTATTAAATTATAAAGTGATGATCCCTATAATGACTATTGAGGATATTATTGCCAACTTTGTCTATATATTATCAAATATGTTGCACATCTATGGTTTGATTTGTATTCAGTTATGTCTCTGTTACATACGTTAAAGATACTTTTGGTCATATTATGTGTATACATTGAGACAAATTTGCCAATAATACTTGAACACTACACACTGAAGTGTAGGTGTATGATGGTTCAAAATAAATTGAAATATATGGCAGAAAGTGCAGTTGACACTATTGAAGTGTAATGGTTATTAATGCCATAATGTATGCCCTGGAAGTGGTATAGATATCTGAATTATAACAGATGGCCTATGATTAAGAACTTAGATGTTATAATTGGTATGGTACCAATGGGAATGTATTCAGATTATCATTGTAAAATAGAATGCAAATTATATCTTGATAAATGTGACGGTATATGATGGAACCAAGGATTAATGCATATGCAAAAGTAGTGGATTTGAGAACAGGGATTGAAATAAAATTCCACTTTTATGTCGACATATTGAGAATGATCAAAGCTTATCATGGCTTGAAGTCCAACTAAAGGTGAATAATGATGATCATCAAGGACCAGAAGTCCAGCAATAGATTTTTAAAATTCACATTGTACAGTGTCTTGCATTTTTTTAGTCTTACATTTATGTGCATGTGTGAGTGGAGATAAACGCATTATTCATGCATGTGTCAAATAGTGATTAGATGCATCACTTATTATATACGTAGTATAGTATGTTTATGCTCAAAATCTGTTCATATAAATTTCACATCTCATCATTTACATGTATTAATTTTAACAATAATTGTGATATACGTAAAATTTGTCCATTATATAGTAAGTTGTGTTTACAATAGTATGAAGATTTACATTAAAAATTTTAACTCCAATGAGAATATATTTGTGATGATAATATACAGAGAAGGCGTTTAATAGCATGTTGTGAATTAGCATAAAAGGTTCAGAACAACTTGTACAAGACATATTCAAATATATAGTGCTTCAAGTTCTATATGAAGTATTTTGAACACCTCAATGGACAATGTTGACCTATTATCAAACTGCTGAAGAGTTAAGACTAAATTAACAACACTCAACCTGAAGTTTGAGTATGTGAGTGCTATCAAATCTTATGTTCATTTGAGAACTTGATATTATAAGGATAAACTTTTATGGTCAGAAGAACCATAAACAAATAATATATCTTAAATGTAATTACTAATTACATAAGATTAGACAATGATGTTGATTATATCACAAGTTGCCATAAATTATTATCAATATGTAATTATTAATAGTTATTTTATATAACTTCCAGAAGAAGGCATAAGTTTATATTGTGGCAATTTAACAAAGATGAAGTAATGATAAACACAACATATGTAGTATTTTCAAGAGTATGAAGAAGAATATATCTCATGTTGAAGATTGAAGTCCAATAAGGAAGGATCAACTACCAAGGAGTTGAATTTTATTCTATTCAAGTGCGAAGCTACTACCAAAGACGTTGGGTTATTATTCTAAAGATCTTAAGTTATGCATTCATTAGGGGGAGAAAATACGTGTTGCACTCTTTTCCCTTAACCATGGTTTTATCCCACATTGGGTTTCCTGATGAGGTTTTTAATGAGGCAACATCATAAGGTATTACGAAAGTGATGTACTCTTTTTCCTTCACTAGGTTTTTGTTCCCACAGGGTTTTTTTAGTAAGGTTTTAACGAGCATACTATTCGATAATGGTCATCCAAGGGGAGTGTTATATAATATATGTATTTAGTGGATTCCCATTAACCCCTATGATTATTCTAGTATATTCTACATACTAGATTTATAATTCTCTAAGGAAACCCTAAGTGTTCCATGTCTATATATATGTATGTACTCCCTCATGATTTAATAATATAAAATATGAATCTATTATCCTACTAATCTCCCCTAAAACACTCTTTTTATAACAAAATAAATTTATATATAATTACAATATTTTAAATTTTGATGGAAAAGACAAAACAAATGAAATAAGTTTTAAAATAGAATTTATCAAATGATTGGGGCAACGCCTGAAACCGAAGCTACTTTTCCCTCAAAATACCTACAATGGAATTAAAAGCTCTTACCTATCATTGTTTGTATGTTATTATTATTAAGGGATAAAAGAAGTATATAGTATATATATAGGGGTGTGCAATCTAGAATTTCGGATCCTACCAATTGGCCCCGTTTTTCGTTCAGGGAAAACGAAATTGTAGATATTTAGGAAATTTGGATCGAAAATCCAAAATCTAATTTATGTATCAAAATTTCTTCTAAATTTACTTTTATAGCTTAAAAACTAGAATTTTTGAGTTTGTTTTCCTTAAAAATCTGAAATTCATATTTATAAGGTGCATTTCGCTTTTATTTAATACCCAATTTAAAAAATCCGATATGTGATTTGGTTTTCCCTAATTTTAGAATACAGATTGGAAAACCGAACCGAAAATTTCTAAATCGAAAAATTTATGCACACCCCTAATGTACATGTACTAAGAGAAATCTCTTGCCATCTTTGCAACAATGCTTTAGCTCTCCAAGGTTGGATTCATTCCTAATTCATTCTTCTACAAACTCATGAACGAATCAATATTTTGACTTTTCACTAAGACGCTCGTATTGATGCATAATTAAATTAGAATGGAAATAATTTTAGAATTTATGACAAATTATGCATTAATAGATATAATAATATTTCATTTATAACTCTTTATATGTCATCACAAGGGTTATATATAAAGTTTTCCTATATATAGAAATTAATTTCGAGAAAACTAACAAAGGAAAATTGAAATACCAGAAATTCAGTAGATTAGCTTTTCACTAAGATCTCAAAATAAAACTCCTCAATAGGGAGAACCAAATCAGTCAAAAGTTAAGTTAATGATTTGAGACAAGAAATAGTTTATATTTATATACTCTACACACTTGGTCTATTAAGTTTTTTCACCTCATAATAATACAACATAATAAGTCCAACCATTTAACATTAAATTACATAATGACTTATAATCGATGAACATTAGTCAACCAAAGTAATTCCAACTCAACCAAAAGTCCAAACGAATTTTGAAGCTCGAAAATAAGTTTTATACTCGACGTATGATCAGTACATCTCATTTATATGTGATTAGATGAGATAAATTAAATCAAGGTCGGACTCTATTACAGTAATGCACTATGTCTTATCATTATCACCCCATCCTTTGATAGATATTAAGGAACAAAAGCTTGAAGAGTCGCCATAAAAAGGTCGATCACACACCATTCTCAATATAACCTCATTATTGAAAGATATTTCGAAAAATTGTATTGACTGTATTTTCTTACGAAATAAAAGGACGGAATTGAGTTTCCAATCTCAGGTCAAACTTGTAGATAATGGCCAATCGACATTATTACACGGAGAGGAGTGATCTTGAGTGTCTCCTCCTAGCAGGAAATAATCATGATATTAGGGAGTACTCGTACAAAATAACATATAATACACACGTTATTATTATATTATTATTAAATATTAATGGTCCTCTTAAAGGCACAATTATTAAAATAAATGACCAATAATTGGGGAAGGAAAACGTAAGGCTAGTCCTCTAAGAATCATCTTATCCTATGAATCCTATCAACTTTTGGCATCTTTTTCGTCCCGCAAAATAGGAAATATATCAACATATATCGCTTGCCCCCAATGCCACGGGAAACATATTCAAGTGGTAAACACACATTGATGATACTGTAGTAGTGGAAAAAATATATGAACTTAACCAACGTATCCATTTAGCAAGTATTTTTATTTTATTAAATGTTAGGCAACTAAAGATGGAGACATGTAGTGTAAGAACAAATAATAATTGTATCACTTCGTTTCCTATTAATTGTAATACTTGAATTTTATATCTCATAAATATTATCCGGTCGAGAGTTACAATTAATATGAAACGAAGGTAGTATATATAATATCCAAAGTAGGGATCAACTAGGTTGTGGCAAGATGGAGCCACACACCCAACCTGAACTAGCTAGCTACACACCCCAATCCATAGTGGCTTAGTCCTTACTTTCCAATATTGTAGGATCGACATTGGTTCAATACTTTGTTAGGATTGGGTTTTTTGGGAGGGGGGATGGGGGGGGGATATGAGATTTAGATAGTTCGGGTCTATGCTATATGTATAAGAGTCCTATTGACCTATAGTTGTTCTACGGAAATCGGAACACTATATTCTGACCCAGCCTCAATTCAATACCAACCTTCATTATATATATAGTTGTTAAATATTATATGAAAGCTCTTAAATCAATTTTAAGTTGAAAATTCACCATGTTTATATTGTTGGACTCTTTGGCAAGAACTTTTGATAGAAAAACTAATACTTTACCATAAATGCATAACTTTGAACGACAAGCTAGTTACCATAGAGGATTCTAGTATCTAAGTTATTGTTTGAAATAACATGACATTTTTGTAAATATATTGGTGTGGAAAGTTTTCTTTTGATATACAGAGTATTTTTTCGATCAATTGTATATTCCATATGATAAATGTAGACACCCATTAAAGGCTTATGTACCTCGTTGTTGAATCCCCCTAGAGCATAATACTAATTTAATACGTTTTTTTTTTTTTTGTTAGGCACTAATTGTTATATACCTAGAGTAAGAAGATAGTTTTTTTTTTTTTGTGTGTGTTGTAAAAGTAATACAATGTCGACCAATCTGATAAACCACTTTGCGTGTTTTATTTGTAGATTGGTCTTTTCAACTATTAGCATTTTTTCCAATGTTAATTTGTTGGTTTATTTTAAAACAACAAAAGTTTGAGAATAACACTTGGTTCCATTCACTCTTAACAAACAAAAAGGAAATAATGAGAAGAGGGACAAAACTAGGGTCAATTTTAAAATTCATTAGGCAAATGGAGCAAATGACAATATAAGATATTATATAGTAAAACATACAAAGGATAACTAAAACGATCTATCACTTCTAAAGTTCAATTTAGTTGAGTATACATTCGCAAAGTTAACGTTAAAATTTTATTTGAGGGTAGTCAAACCTTTGTATACTTCCGCATATATAGGTTAGTTGGATGGTGGAAGTAGGTTGGTGTTTTTTGTGGTACTACTAATATACAATTTAGGTTATGGAATTATAGTACTCCACTTTACGTCATTGATTTCCTCAGCAATTTCGAATTGTCTTTGGAAGTCCGTATCCCACATTTGATTATTTGCCTTTTGTTTTTGGTGGTGCAATATATTGTGTGCACCAATTACACTTGTATTCAATCTACTTCTTCCACATCTACATGCTGAACGTTACACAATGAGTACTAGTTAGCTAGCATGATTAATTGTCTCAATGTGTCAACGACTCTTGCATGATTGCATTATTATTACTTCATCGTCTATTCTATATGCGTGCGTCATTGAAGTATGATATGGTTTTGGTATTTGGTCGAGTATGTAGGGTTATGTTGATGTAAGAATGAATGAGAATGACGGGATTGCATTTAATTTACGAGAAACTATATAGATAGGGAGGAATATACCAATATTGAAAAAACGGAGTGTATGCATCATCAAAGGGTGATAGGTTCTTGATATATTTGGTCGAGTAGGGTTGATGATGAAAATAAAATGGAAATGACATGATTGCATTTAATTGATAAGAATATAAATCGTGAATGAAAACATCACAACGATATTGATAAAACGAGGTGTATATATGGTATAATCCAATAACTAATACTGAAATTTCATCAACCTGTGAGGGTTGTCAACTAAGAAAAGGAAAGATAAGAAAAGATATATACTTTCTATGTGAGGTTTGTTTGTAGTTTAAACTGAAACAACTAATAAGGGTTTGTTTAAACAGCTAAAATAGTAGTTCAATTCAGCTCCATCAGTTTAGTTCAGAGTTAAACTCAATCAGTGTTAGTTCAACTCAACTCTTTTTTTAAAAATTATATAAAAAACTTTCAATTCAATTTAGCTTTAATTAGCTCTGGTCAATTCAGCTGAATTAAACAGACTCTAAAATATTCGAATATGAAAAGTAAATAAAGTTGATGCCTTAAAGTTATCTCCTGCATACTCCATTACAAGATACCAAGATATTCGGTAGACTGCTTGCTAGGATGCTAGACATTAACAAAAGATTTAAGAAAATCTTCATAATGTTAGTTTTCTGTTTAAAAATAAAAGTAATATCCTTGGAAGACAGATGTAATATTAAGGACAAACTCGCATGGTAAAAAAAAAATTTCCTTACGTTTTTTTGTTTGAGAGTTTGAAATTTCAACACTATTAGAAGATATTTTTATATAAAAATATAATATAGTCATATTTAAGGTCAAATAACTGTTAGCATATACAAAACAAAACTTATCAAACAAAAGAAAATTGAGGGAAACTGTGGAGAAGTATTGGAATAATTGAGACTTTGAGACAATTGATTGCCTTCAAAAGATAACATTTTTTATTATAAAAAAAATGATGTGCATGAAAAAAAGCCTAAAATTTAAAAAATTAATTCTTGAGCACCCACCGCTGTTTGGTAGGTCCGACAAATCCCCAAAAACCAGTAAAAATTAATGGGCCCGATGGTCAATTCCGGTATGACCCAAACCATATCCGTCAACTGAAGCGAACCAACCAACGGTGCAGTCTAATTCGACTGCCAAAGTTGAACCTTCTTTCAACCTTCATGCATGCATGTATTATTGTATACAGCATACATGAGATGATGATGATAATATGATACATACATGATGCTATGTATCATCATTGTTTTTGCTTTTTTTACCATAAATTTTTTTCCCTCCTAACATGAAAAAGGTTTCACATCATCATCATATATGTTGACCAACATATCCAGTCTTTACGCCTCTAGAAATTAACCAACATGCTAACATTTTTTTCAACATCTATTGATTAATGCTTGTCTGCTATTCTATTTTTTTTTAAATTATTGTTGTTTATTTTACTCTACTTGATATAGATATGATCTTTTACCGACGTTGGATAATCATTAATGATAAATTAAACGTTCACTAATTAGACAAATATTAAAATAAATAAATGTCTTAGTTTTTTTCTCCTAGCATGCAGAAGGCCGACATGTCCCGATTACACTCAAATCTCAAATGAGAGTCCACTATTTGCCTAGTTCTACACCAAATTTTCTAAATATTGATAAAACATAAATTGTTATAAATACGGAGTAATAAGGTAAGTGTGTCATTTACCCTTCTACTAAACAAAACAAAACAAAAAAAATAAGAAAAAATTAGGCTTTTAATGCATGGACAATATATAGTCGCTTTATCATGAATTACAAAAATAATGTAAGAAGATATGAAACAGTACCTATATTCTTTAATATAGCGTAAATATATCATCAAACTCAGAAGCTCGATCTATAACATAGTAAGTTATGCCGAATAAATGGAATACATGTAATACTCTATTATTTTAATTATTTCCTCACAAAAATGATGTTGTGTGTGTTCCAAATGTCCATATAGTTACAATGTGAACATGATGGTTTGCACAAATTTTAGAATTCCTCCATGCGGCTCACATCTTAAATCAACATTCGTGTACAAAATTGACAATTGATCAAGATTAATTCGCCATTAACTATGCTAATCCCATTAGACCACCAATATTAAGTTCATCCATGCTAATTTCGATCTTTAGTATACAATAGTACCACAAAGACTTTAGTGAGACTTAGACACTCAAAATTGAAACATGTCTAATTCAATTTTGTGTACCGGAGAAATGGAGAAAGCAGCCAAACAAAAGTGGATTGACTATTGTGTTCCCTAATTCTACTACCGAGTATTTTGTCTCATTGTGGGCTGAGCTTGGGTCAATTGTCCTACAACTCCTACTATCCAATAGGCTACTACTAAGGTAAGGTAAGGTAAGTAATGTATTTTTGGGGTTTATTTTAGTCCGGTTTAATTGAGTTTTATTGTGAGCCGACCTTTCCTAAGATTTGTGAGCCAACCTATTAATTATAACTTAACAATTTAACCAATTTAATCTTTATTTTGTGCAAGCCCTTAGTCTTTACCCCTAAGCCTCAAACACTCCAACGCATTGGACATGGAAACATCCAATACCAAACAGATCAAGTGGAATTGATCATTTACATGAACTAATTATGATGGTAATGAATTATCATCTAATTGTGTGCGATGAGGATTTGGGGAAGGATGGATGAGATTCGAATTTGTAACTTTTGTGTTACGTGTTTGATACCAATGTTATAGGACCAACTCAACCAAAAGCTAAAGCTTATGGTTGAGGTCAGAAAATTTTATATACTCTATACTTACCAATAGTAGGAAGAGAAGAAACTCCGCCATGTATCACCCACTTAACACAAATGACACAGGCACATAGTGCTGCATAAAAACTTCCAATAGTATCACTTTCACGGGCAAAGAAACAAACGTATTCCCAATCTCCAGTTTACCAGAGATTGTAACACACATCAACCTTTTATACTCCTAATAAGTAACAAATGCAACTTAAATTATGTATAGTTTTTTAACATACAGTAATAAAAGTTTTTAACAATCTGGTTAATTTATGGACTTTAAAAAAAGTGATTTCTGATTTCCTTTCATCTTTCTTATACACCATACAGTATTAACTACTACGTATTCAGTATGCAAGTAATTCAACAAACAAACAAGTACACTATAGAAAATAATCGCCCCTTCATATCCCCATGAATCCATGAGTCATTTACAACCTATCTCAGTTATTTTACAAATGAAAATCCGCCATAACTACAGTGTGAGTACATACAAGAAAACAGGTATAAATTAGGCTCCAAGTTTGTATGATTTGATAGTTCTTAAACTGAGAAATCGTCGGCCATAACTCTATACTGTTGAGTACATACAATAGGAAATCAGTGTATATAGTTAGGCATTCACAACAAGAAGTTGTAGAGATTCGAGCCCTAATCTTTTGGATTGAAACGTAGCTGAATGAAGTGAGTTGAACTGAACTGAACTGAATTAAATTAAATGAAGTGAGCTGAAGTAGCATTAATGGAGTAAGCTAAACTGAAATAAATGAATTAAGTACCAATCCTAAAAAACAGGGTCATATTAAGGTCTTTAAGGCTTGAAAAACAAACCCTTTTTGTTAGTGGGAGGGTGAGATTTGAAATGATAGGGGTTTAAAATTAGAGTGGTTTTGTATAGGTAGTGAGTATGTGTAGGGAAAAAAAGATAAATAAAAATTATATTATTTAAAAAGCTTTTTTTTTCCTTTCTTTTTTGCAATGAAAGATAAATAAATATATATATAATATGTGGAGAAAATAAGACGTGGCCGGGACAAACCCTCTAGGATTTAAACGAAAGGCTATTATCATGTTTTTTGAGGTTTCGCGGTTCCGGAAAAAAAAATTGCCAAAAAATTTCTGGGGTGCCGTATGGTCAAAATATAGTCCATACCGTGATGTTTGGTTGAAAAGTCCCTTAGAAAGGCCACGGAGAGCGAAAAAAATTATGATAAAGGTCAACGCGGCACTTGTTGCTTTGATGATCATGATAACTCGACAATCGCACGACCTTTGGAACGGTCAAAGTCGGTCCGCCGATCGACTCGGGGTGCGGACTGGTGTGGATTGGGAGGCGGCTAAACATCGGACAAATCTAGGAGCGCGAAAAGACGTGTCTGCCTTGGGCCATTAGCTCACCCCTTCCTCCGTCTCCTGTCGGAAATCTTATATAATATAGTGTACCATGTATAAATCCTTCAAAAGTTGAACCATTGTTGAGAGAATGTATAAAAATGATGTGACATATGGACAAACCCTAAGAATTTGAACCATCGTAAATGCCCTTAGAAGATAAAGAAGCATTAATAGAGCATACGTATATTTTTCTGATTATACATATTATCAATTATACAACCTTGACTACTATGATTTCCCTAAAATATTCCATTTTAAACACATTATGTTTAAACTACTCCGTATACTTCATCTTTTCTAAATGTTTGATACGTTTAGAAACAATGATACTATTTATAAGATATGAAGATCTTTAAATTATTTTTAATATAAAACATAATATAGTCATATATGGGATTGTTTGATTGTTTAATGAGTACGTTGTTAACATCCAATTACTATAAGTTTACATATGCACAATAAACGATATTTAAAGTCAAACAAGTACATTAACATATGTAAATTCAAAACTTATCAAGAAATGGCAACGGATAAATTTCGATAGACCATCACCCCACTCAGATTGGCACAAAGTCGGAAACGGGGTCAAAATGAATACGAATATAGGGACCGAAACAACAATCTGAAAAACATTATTAATAAGTACAACCAATTATAAGTAGAACATATGAAAAATCGAAATCGTCTCCATAAAGAATGAATCGGGTTCAGACATATCCATTAAAAATACCTATACATCCCCATTCATAATTCACCATACCATCGTTAGAGGAAAATCAAAACCATTTTCTACACGATAGAAAAAGGTAAAATAAACCATACGAGTAGGCTTACGTTACAACTGACCCAAAACATAAATCCACAATAGGCCCATAAAGACCATATTAAATTAAAAAAAAAATAAAAAAACCACAAAATAAAACAAAAAACTCCAAAACATTTCCTCTATATATAACCCGCATTTCCTCTATCATTTGTCGTGGATCAAATTAAATTTCAAAGTCTCCGATTTTTCTTAACGCGTCCAAACAAACAACAACAACTTCCGTACTAGTTTTTTTTCCTGATTTTATCACTTAAAACTTTAATTTTTTAAGCGGATCACACAATTTATCACCCAATTTTAACACTTTAATTCCCAAAAACACAATTAATAAATTAAAAATCATCACTCATGGTGAGGGTAGTTTATTTTACCCACTATTTTTCTCTTCTAATTAATTAATCAAATTTTCTATATTTTTTCATTATTTTTGCGCGCAATTTATAATTAACTTATGAAGTTTAATTTCGGGAATTTTCAGAAGAAAGAGATAAAACGAGAACAAGAAGGCATAAAGAAAGAAAAAGCGAGGGCGGTGGCGGGTGTGGCGGTTTAACACAATGGTTTGAAGTTGATAGATTGTGGAAGGTTGTGCGAAAAAAAGTCAGGAAATCTCTTTAAAAATTTCAATGTAATTATTCTTAATTATTCTGAGTTTTTATAAATGAGTACGTCAATCATCACATTCCTCAAAACTGAAAAATGATAGTTTCAAAATCATATTAAAGGAATTTCTAACAATGAACACATAGCGTCTAGGTTGTCAATAACCTCGTCTCATAACAACTTCACCTAATTAATTAAAAATATTGTCAGAATTCTCAAAGACTAATAGTAGAGATAAATGAGAGCATCCCACATAATCACGCGTGGTAAGAGGATAATTTGTTACATGTAAAAATTGATATTCATGATCCTAATCCTCAAAGACAATACATATACAGTATACATAGAATACTATACATTAATTCACAGAATTATCGTTAACCATAAAGAAAGAGTGAACAATTACATTAGTTATTTAGTTTAATCAACTAATCAAATCCTAAGGGTGATACATAAAACTTACTGTTAACCTTCTAATCTATTACCAACCAAAGACCGGTATACATATAAATATTGTATATCAATCAAAAAAACAAAGAAATGATGTAAGCAACATAAAGTTCAAAGTATAAAGCAATATAATGAGCGATAAATAATCATCAATCATACAAAGTATATGATGATGATAAAATAGTTTTCATGATAAAATAACTTTTATGTAGACCATTATACACTTTATACTATGTTTATGGCATTGTACTTCTTGCCACAAGTGATAAAATAGTATATCAACACTTTATGTTAATGATGAATTATAATAAAGTAGATTAATGATGAATTATAATAGCATGAGCCTAGTTTTATTTTGATACATTAACAAGAATAAAACCAAACAACGAGTGTCATGAGAAATTGAAATTATCATCACAAAATAAGAAGGGACAAAAGTCATTGATTCATGGTGCAGATCAGATGACGAATAACAATTGATATTGATTCATTGTTTTCACCAGTAGTCATGATATGACCGACAATCTTACAAAAATTTATATAAATTTGATCACATCAATTGAAAATTTTATTTGCGTACCTCTAACACGATGTACATGACGATTGGCTAATTGATGCATTCAACCATGTAATCCGATTAGAGCAGAGAAATCGTGCTGATAACGTGTTATAAAAAGAGTGTTTTAGGGGAGATTAGTAGGAGATAATAGATTCATATTTTATATTATTAAATCATGAGGGAGTACATACATATATATAGACATGGGAAACAATTAGGGTTTCCTTAGAGAATTATAAACCTAGTATGTAGAATATACTAGAATAATCATAGGGGTATAATGGGCATCCACTAAATACATATATTATATAACAAATTTAATTTTGTAAGAAACTGAAATTTCAAATGAACAAGTAGGAGTATTATTATAAGATATTTACAGTTGATAACCATGAAATATTTTACAATTGCAAAAAAAAATTCAAATAATTGCGAATATAATGTGATATTAATATGTTTATTAATAAAAAAATTGAATATATGTTTTACATTTGAAGTGTTGAACATATGATTTCAAAAGAAACTTAATCGATCCAAATAAAAGATCAATTGTGATATTGATAAAGATATAAAATGAACATTAAATTATTATAAAAAAAATATTTTCATTATTTTCCAATTTTCACATATTTTATTTATCAAATGTACAAAAGGAATTGTTAATTTTACTAAGTTATTCCTTTTTTATGATATACATGATATCACATGTGGAAAAATAGATAATAATGAATTATAACTTAATCATGTGTCTAATATGTCAAGGGTCATGAATTCAATTCTCATTAAATATTTTTTTTACAATTGAAAAATGGTTTCCAAACTTAGGTGATGTCACGTGGTGGATTGCGATTTATCGCCTTTCATTTTGATATATAGTATTTGATAGTTGATGGGATAGTAGTGTTCTGATGTAAAGAAAGAGGGAGAAATTATTACTTCCCTTAGCTTCCTTTCTTATGGCTTGACTAGCATACTTTAATTTCGAGTCTAAAACTGCTTCCCACATTGTATGTACCATTTATGTACCAATCAATGTCAATGGTTGATTTAAAATAAGGGCTCATCACTTTTGAAGTAAAAAACTAAAATTAAATATTATCAATCAATCCAAAATAGTGACACACAAGTGGTATACAAAAAGTGGGACAACTAATTTTTTTTTGTGTATCACAACATAATCGTCTAGATCACTTTCATTTGTTGGACTCCTAAATCCTAATTACCGGTTAACAACCCATAATAGATTACATTCATTTCAAGCATGGATACAGTATGCCTTGATATCATTTTGTCCAATAGCTAATTTTACTATGATGATAAGTAACGAAAGCTTTTTTTTTTTTTAAGAAAAGATAAATCGACTACTATATATTAAAAGCCAATGCAAGCGCATGTTGCATACAATCCACTATGTGGAGCCTCCACGTTGATGCTCACGTGGCACTGAACAAGGCTATCGCAAACTTCTCAAAAATATCGAACAACTCTAACTAATATAGCTAGGGAAGTAGGGATCGAATCCTCAGAGAAGCGATTAAACTCTATTAGTTCTAAAAAGTCTAAACTATGTAAGGAACATTTGTGGAAAGTTCGGTAAAAACTACTGAAACTAAGAAAACAATAACTAAAACTAATGAAATGACGGGAAATTTATGAATTGAACTCTTATAATAAAAACCTAGGGCGGTTGGTTCGCTATGATCAATCAACAAACTCATAAAACACTCACTAAACAATTCATTAGCATTCATTGAACTAGGGCTCACTAATTCTCTTGAACTTAGACTCAGCTCCCTCAAAACTCCTTTACCGGCTCTCGCTCGCATAAATTAATTTTTGCCTATTATTCAGTGGTCTAATTGTGGTAATCTCACCTCTCGGCCTCGATTTCGAAAATTACCTCACTCACAACTAAATCTGGCCACAATTTAATTGCAATCGATAAAAATCAATAATAGGAATTCAATAAAAAAAACCAAGAATTAATCAATGAACATAAAATAAAGCGAAAATTTATGCCAAAAATCCCAACTTTGAGCCATCTACTCAAAATAATCCCAACTATGCGTAATCCCAAAACAATCCCAACTTTCAACAAAAATTCTCATATTGGTCTAATTGACTGTTTACCTGGTAAACAGGTTACTAATTGGTTCTTCCCTCTTCAAAATCTATTTTCCCCTTCTAAACCTGTCAGAATTAACAACTACCCTCCTCTCACATTAACACTCTCTCCTCTGCCGCCTTCATTCCATTTCACTGCATTTTTACTCTCTCTTATGCATTAAATTCGCAATTAGCAAGAGTGAAGAACCGGGAAATTGTTGAAGAAGTTAATTGCAGTTGAAATCGCCACATCCATGTGAGTTTTCCATCAATTTTACTTCCAGAAATTATTTTTTTTGTTTTTAAATCTGCATGTATTGTTAATTGCGAAATTAGGGTTCATTAATTGTGTTTTTATTGTCCAAAGTTGAATGATTTGAGTTGATAATTGGATAATTGGGCAATTGGCGACTTAGAATTGTAGTTGTTAATGTATCATTGTGAATTGTTATGTGTTTTATTTGTTAATTGATTATGTTTTGCACGAATTTTGTCTTGATTTTTTTTTTATTTCTCCATTTCAGTTTATGTTGGCAATGGATACACCATTTAGTCTGAAGTTGTGACATGGTGGGTTTTTTGAGAGGGATTCATTTGGAAAGTTGATTTATGTGGATAAAGAATGTAGAACTTTTGAGGTTGATGGTGATGAGTTGTCTTGGTGGGAATTGGTTGACTTAGTGAAGAAGTGTGGGTATAATAGTGTGGATAGTATACCATTCACCCTCACTGTCTTCATAGGAGCAGGATCGTTGTGGTGACATAAGACAACCTTGGATTGTTCACTTCTTGACCTAGAAGATCCTGAGCCACCAGATTGATGAGTTGAAGACATTTTTGGAAACAAGAGAAAAAAAACAGAAGAAGAAAGAGAACAAAAACAGAAGAAAAAAAATAGCAGAAAAAAGAGAAGAAAGAAGAAGGTTAAAAAATGACAGTGAAGGGGGGAATTTAAGGAGGGAAAAGGGTGGTTGAATGTTGGTTATACAATTAAAGCCAAGTTAACAAAAAAATAGTCAAAAAAAAAATGTTACCTAAACATACTAAAGGTTACCTGTAGTAACAGATAAAATGTTACATGGGACCAATATGAGAATTTTTGTTGAAAGTTGGGATTATTTTGGGATTACGCATAGTTGAGATTATTTTGTGCAGATGGCTCAAAGTTGGGATTTTTGGCATAAATTTTCGCTAAAATAAATTCACAACATGATCATAGATCCCCTAACCCTAGAAAAAAAAAACTACTCACACATGGCTAAAAAAAACTAAAACAAGAACAAATTCAAATAACAAATCCATAAACATAAACTAATTAAAACTAGAATTAAAACGAATCTAATTACTAAAAAATTAAACTAAACAACTAAATTAACAAAATAAATAATTAAATTAAAGACCAACAAACTAAGAAGAATCATAAACTAAAAAGAATTGAAAAGCAAAAGGAAAGAAATTACCAAAAGAAAGATTGAATTGCATTAATTGAAAACCGAATCGTTGAGAACAAAGTAATTGCTTCTAAAATTCTAGAGAGAAAAGTGTTTAGGCTCCCTAAGTCTAAAAATATGCCAAAAACTAGTTAGGGTCGTGCCCTCAATACATAGAGTATTTATAGGATTTACGTTTTTATTAAAATAAACCCACGAGCAAAAACCGCGGAGAAAAGCCAATTGGGATGTCACATTCGCTAGCCACGCCCGTAGGGAACAAAACCGGACTCTTCCCTGCGCCCGCAGGTCGCATGGTTTGCGATCTGAGAAAAGCCTGATCTATGTTGCGGGCGCATAGATCAATCATCACTTTAGGGGCTGCGCCCGCATCGATTACAATGAGCAATATTTTAACGATTTCCTTGAGTTCTTCGCTCGATTTCTTCGAATCTCGTTCGTAGCTTCTCGTGACTTGGCACGCATCCCGAGGCAAGTACATTTTGACTCGTTTTAGCTTCCAATGACTTCATAACTCCCTATTGCGCTCCTGTAACATATAAAACAAACCGAAAATCGCGCGTAATAACCGAGGAAGCATAAAATAAGCATAAAAAGCCCTAAAAGTCTACTAAAGATGCTAAAACCGTTCCAAAACATAACTTAACATCGAAAGACGATATTTAATCAAAACAAGGCCACAAACTTCACTATTTAGCACAAGAATCAACCGAAAATTAGGGAAAAACACAACATAAAACACGTATATCAGGCACCTACATGGCAATATTTATACTAGAATGCTGACTTGGCACTGCGTATAAGAACTAATTAATCTTATATACTTTAAAAAGAAACGTAGCACGATTCGATCTTGGAACCTCTTCAATGACAACTAATTTGACGTTAGAACTAAACTATTTGTGAGACTGTGAACATCAAAAGTAATAAAATTATATAAAGTGTTCTTTGTAGCTTTTGAAATCAAAGACCAACATTCATTTTTATCATATTATTCCATGAGAATTCATTAATTATGTATCCTTTTTTTTCTCTCCTTTGCTATTAATTATTAAGCCTTTGTTGTATTCATCATATCATCCCCTCTCATTAATGGCACCATTTGACAATTTTGTAAGGGGATTGCTAAATGCCACCTTACTTTCTTAGCGCAACTTAAAATTACTTCATTTGTTAGGTTTCTGAAACGCTAAACATCGCCCGAAAATTTCTTACTATCGCCCGTATTTTCACCTATTTTTCCAATTTTGCCCTTTATTCTCCAAAAAAAAAAAATCTTAATTATGTTAGTTACATTAAAAAAAAAAAAAATTAATTAAAAAAAATTGAGAACTGCGTCTAAATCAGACGCATGTCTCAAATTTATTTATTTATTTTTTTAAAATTGAGACCTGCGTCTGATTTAGACGCAGGTTGACTAAGACCTGCGTCTAAACTAGGCGCAGGTATCAGTCAACCTGCGTCTAAATCAGACGCATGTTTCATTTGGTCCACGGCAGTTTCACATGGTCTTTTTCAAACTTTTTCTCCAGAACGTTCTACCAGGTGTACGACCTACCGTTGGAAAGCTCTTTGAGTATACTTTCCAAGACAACTAAAATCATGTTAATACGAGTTATACTTTATGAGATATGGTCGAAACAATGAGAGGTGGTCATATTACAATCCGTTTTCACAGGGTCTTTTTCAAATGGGTGTAACTTTTTCTCCTGAATATTATACGAGGTCTAAGACCTACTGTTGGAAACCTCTTTGAGTATAGTTTCCAATTAATTTAGAATCATGTTAATTGGAATTATACTTTGTGAGAAATGATCGAAACCGTGAGAGATGGTCATATTACAATCCGTGTTTACTACACAAAGTGCACTCTACCACCCACGCCTATTTCTTTTTCCTTCATTACTAAATCCTCACCCATATACATCATATTTTACCCCCATGACTCCTTAAACCTCTTGTTGAAGTTGGTTTTTTGGATGGTGAGATGTGTTTGAGTTGTGAGTTGGATGGATGGTGATATGTGGTTGATCGAATTGGTGTTTGGATTGGTGAGAGTGATGGTGGTTTAGAGAAAGAAGTAAAGGGAGAGTGTTAGAGGGAGGAAAGAAGAGGGAAGGGCAATTGTGAAAAATTGCTACAAAATACGGGCGATAACAAGGTTTTTATGGGCTATGTAGGATATTATTATTATTATTTTGATGAGAGATTTTATCCCCAATCCCGAGTGATTTTTAGTTCTAACGTGGCTCTTTTGAGCCGTTTTTACTAACTTTTTCCATTTCGAGTGTTTTTTGTGTTTTCTATGATATTTTGTAGGTTTTGATGATTCATCGTCATATTCCAAGTTATTTGGAGCATTTAGAGTTAGTGGTGAGTTGGAGATCATTTGGGAGGCCTCAGTAGAGTTTAGGAAGCATTAGAGAATGAATTAGAAGCAAACGAGCAAAAACGAAGGAGAACGAGCCCCCTTGCTATTCGCCCGGGTGGGTGGCTTTTTGCCCGGGTGACCCAGGCGGGCTGCTCCGAAGGGATTTTCACGGGTTTTTCTCTTGTTTTGGGCTTTAATATAAGTAGCTTGTATTCATAAACTAATGTACGCCTTTTTAACAAATTTTCTAAATCATAAACTCTAGTTTTGTCTCTCTAAGTTGTAGAATCCTTTAATCATTCATTCAATATAATTTCAGGTTTTCATTAAAATCTTCTTTTATTGTTATTTAATTTATGTCCTTAATTTATGTTTATGTTTTAGTTTATGTTTGTAGCATTAGTTTTAGTTAATTGTTTTAGATTTAGTTTTCATGCTCTAGAATTTGTGTTTTTAATTTGTTTTGTTCATATTAATTAGTTTGTTTAATTGTTTAATCATGTTTTTAGTTTTAGTTTCTATTATTGATTTGTTTTTCACAATTTTAAATATGTGTGAGTTGTTTAATTTCTAGGGCTAAGGGATCCATGATTTATTTTCCATGATTGATTATTATGATTTTTTGTTAGTTATTTCTGAATTCCTATTATCAGTTTATATTGCTTTCAATTAAATTCTGGCCAGGTTTGATTGTCAATTTGATATTGTCAAAATCGATGCCGAGAGGTAAGATTACCACAATTAGATCACATGGATAATAGACAAAACGAGACTAAGTAAGCGAGAGCCATTAGAGGAGTTTTGAAAGAGTCTGAATTCGAGAGAATTAGTGTACCTTAATTCAGGAAGTCATTAATTTGTTAATTAACTGTTAGTCAATTCATTGATTGATTCGTGGTGAACCGATGTCCTAGGCTTAGTTTATTGATATATTTTTGTTTTTTGTCTCTGTTTTAGTAGTAGTTAGTGTCTTAGATAATTACCAACAAAGGCCATTTATAACGAAATAGCTTTTTAGAATAGTTGAAATTCATTGCTTCCATGTGAATTCGATCCCTGCTTCCCTATCTGCATTAGTTAGAGTTGTAGGTTTACTTTTGATTAGGTATGCGATAGCCCGCATCAATGGGTTACGTTAAAGTAAAGTGAGGTTGCATTTAGCAGCTACCATGTTTTGTAATTGTTATATACTTATATAACACTACATTCACACAATAAATTTGTAAACTGCAATATATTAGTGGTAACATCCTCATCTCTCTCTGGTCTCTATACACTAGCATCTTCCTACAAACTTTTAATTGCCTCTCACTCTAAATTTGCTTTGTATTAAAACTCAAACATTACTATTCCATACCGCCCCATGAATCTCCAATTGCTTGAACATGTAATTTATGACCACCACAGGACGAGCTAAAGCTAGCTACTCACATTAAAATTTAAAAGTTTCCTATGACAATATTATTCGAGCACATGTTCTAAATCTTAAGATAGAAACAAAATTTATTTCTAATGTTTATAAACCGGAAATTTCCCAATAAGGTTATATGTATATCAATTTTTTCCCTAACTTTTCTATTCATGTAAAAGGAGCCATAACAGGCAATGATGTGGACATGGATATCAATCTAAGATATTATTGATCGGTATCTCCGATCCAATACTTTAACTATCTATGTTAAATGATATTCACTTTAATTTTTGTTTTTAAGGAGTTGCATAAACAAGTGACACATAATCTTATGAAATCATGAGGGAAGCTCTAACTAACCGAATTAAGGTATCCTGCTTCCAATATATTAAAACGCAAGGCGAAGAATTGCAATCCGCCACGTGGCGCCGCCTTAGCTTGGAAATCAATTTTCAATGGTAAAAAATGTGTTTAATGAGAATCGAACTTATGACCTTTGACATGTGAGACACATTATTTACTAATTAAGCTATATGCCATTATTGTCAATACTTCTACAATAAAACTATTATAGCATGTATATCATAAAAAGTAATATCTCACTAAAATTAATAATTCCTTTTCTACGTTGATAAATAAAACATGTGAAAAATGGATAATAATGAATATATTTTTTTTTATGATAATTAAATGTTCATTTTATCTCTTTGTCAATATCACAATTGATCTTTTATTTGGACCCATTAAATTTCTTTTGAAATCATGTGTTCAACAGTTCAAATGTAAAATCTATATTTTATTTCTTTATCAATAAACATATTAAACTCACATTATATTCGCAATTATTTGAAACTTTTATATCGCAATTATCAAATATTTCATGGTTATCTATTATAAATATCTTATAATAATACTCTTATTTGTTCACTCAACATTTCAGTTTGTTACAAAATTAAATTAAATTAAATTAATATATGATTACAATATTTTATATTTTGATGAAAAAGGCAAAACAAATTAAAGAAATCTTAAAATGAAATTTTATCAAATGATTCGGGGCAACGTCCGGGAACCAAGACTAGTTTCTTATTAAAAATTTAAAATGGTCCAAATGTCCATATTATGGCATAAAAGCATAAAAACATGAAGTTGAGAGTCACATGGATAGTGTTTGAACTTTGAAGATTCGATCACCGTTGAGGATATCCATCCTTTTTCTATTTTTAATCAAATAAAGCCACTCCACCTTGCCATTATTTTTCTTTTTCTTATTTTTTTTTTCGGAAAACTAGTTAAACCACACAAAATTACAATAAGATTGTACAATAACATTTGACACACACATATATATACTTCATATGAGTTATTCAATTTTTTGGATGTGCCTTTTGTTCTTTTTATTTTAGTTTTGTGCACCATAAAAAAAAATTTTAATAATTTGTTCACTAAGATAAAGCTTGCAATTCTGTCTTAATTTTCTTACCTTGAAAAATAGAATGACTAGAGGAAAAAAGTTAATGATAACTTAGAAATCAAATAAATTACTCCGTAGCAAGGAAAGTTGACGATAATGTTAGGTATCTAGCAGAAGAGCGTCAATTACTAATTAAAAAACTTAATGTAGATAGTAATTTGGGACGAAGTGATCGAGTTTAATAAGATTGACACGAACTTGACAACTTTATATCCTAAAGCTAAAGTGATCGAGACAACTCTTCCACACACAAATGGATTGTTCATAGGATTTCAATGGCATTGATAAACTTGATCCATTTTAATACATGCAAAGTATTAAATCAAAGGTGGAAATGGAGCAGCTATTTCGAAACAAATCGAAAATAGTTGATGAAAATGCTATATATATGCTTAGTATTGTCAGTCTCTTGATGAATTGATTGTTTTAAATTAACCCTTTGTCCCACGAAGTTGAAATTAAATTTGACAATACAAATACTACATTTGTGTGCATTTTAATTATACCAAATGCTCAGCATTGTGGTGATGAACTTGGTGAAAATGTGTGACTGAAGGGCTGATCGATCGGAGTTGGTTGTGGACCTAACCTCTAGTAATATGTGCAATTTTCTTTGTGTTAATTAAATTTCTAAACTTTTTCCAAAAATAAATAAAACACACCAAATGTATGTGTAGTATAATAGCTCCTCTCCACTTAACATTGTCATGTTCTCCCAAAATCCAAAATAATTAAACTCGTCATAATCAAAGTTATTATCAAGCTTTTATTAGTTTTTAGTTTTTGTGTTGGATATGCATTTACTACCAAAAGTGGCTTTGGTTCCCTTAGCTTAATTATCTCATTATATAAAATTTTCATAAAAACCAAATTTGCTTGGTTCTTAACATTTCAAGATTAAGTTCATGATAATGTAGGTACTTAATTGTTCAATTTCTTTTTGGTTTTTCTTTAAGCTAAGGGAAGTACAACTTTGGGGTCACATTTGGAATTGGCTCTAGCTTAGTCTATATAATGATTGACAATCTATCGTTTGTTAATAATTCCAATTGATCAATGATTGTAACTTTTAGATTGGAATATCGTTTAAATATATCCCTCCTTCGACATTCACATAATATTTCTTAAAGACAACTCACTATTCAATTATGATTTTCCTTTTTAGTTCAAAATGAATTACCAAAATATAGGAAAAACAATTATACGCAACTAGTTTAATTTGAAAATAAATACTACAATGTTGTATAGAATTTTAGGAAAAAATTAAAGTTTTTAACAATTTTTTTTTATGAATAACATTCCAACCATGTTTGTATGGTTAAAACAAATTAAATATGTAGGCATACAACATAGATTAAAATATTAAGAGTTTCTCGATTGTTACCTCAACATAGTTTTCATTTTCAAGTTGAAACAAATAAAGTTCAAGCCGATGAATATTGATAGGATATAATGATTCTCGATATAAGTCAAGGATCATCACAACATTGTGGATGTCAAAACCAAGCTAGCACATTCCTAAGTCTACATTGTTTTAGGAGCATATTTTTAAGCAATACATTGTGCGTTTTTATAAAACTACATCATAATATACTTCTAAAAAACCTTGCATGCATCTTATTCATGACGAAATGTTTTTGTACGTGTACAATGTTAACAGTGTCGGAGTACCTTAAATTAAATTGCCTTTGAAACAAGGGTGAGGGGCAAATCAGGTGATGAATGGATGTGGATTGATGCTCTACCCAAACTGAGCTACCTTAAGGTAAGGATATACGTAGGAGAAATTATATATCTAGAGCAGCACTGACCTAGAAAGGAACAATTTTATAATTCACATTTTTTATCTTTTAAGTCAAAATATATGCCTTTCAAGTCACAATTTTTAATAAATCACGGCGCAAAATTAAATTTTCAAGTCACACTTTTTAAAATAAATTTAAGTCACCGAATAAATGAGTTTAAAGTTACTAAAAACTTTTGTGTGCTAGGCTAGTTATGCTATTGATATATCACAGACATAATTTAATACCGAGTGTTACTAAAGTTGTTGTAGTTGTCTGTTGTTATAATCTTCAATATGACTTTAGAATATAGATAAAGAATCAATGACCCAATGCATATGAGCAAGCCCGGCCCTCTCCCTGTGCAAACAAACCAATTGCACAAGGCCCCCAATTTTATGGGGTCCAAATTGAAGCCCAACCTCATTCAATTACTCCAACAAATTCAACCCTTTCATATTTCAATCTAAATTTTCATTAATTTGCTTAATTTCCTTCATTTTTTTCTATTTCATATGTCTTTTTTTAACGCAAAATAGACGAGAATATATTAAGGCAGCCTAAAGGCTGATTGTTACAGCGGGGTACAGAGTAGGAGTGGAACCTCCTTTACACAGTTGAAAAAAGAAAGAACTCTTTGCAATTACTTCACCTTCATCAAGTTTGGAACAAGGTCCCGGAATTTAACGGGACCGCCCTATATATAAATATATCCTTATATTATAAACTAGTACGGAGTATAATACTTACAAATTTAAAATTAATTATTAATATGAAAATTGAATGATTGTGTTTGTATTTGATAGGCATATAAATCTAATTTGTATTTTTTAAATAACTATAAATTATATAATAAATTATAACTTGAGTATAATTAATTTTTAAAAAGTATATAAAAAATATAAAATAATACAACACAATTGATTATAATTTATTTCATTACTTTCCTCAGCAAAATAAATGTAACCTTTTTTTTTTCTTTAGATAACTCTATTAAAAAATGAAATTATGCTTGTTAATTTAAATAAAATTTTGTAAAAAACTTTTATGTATATTTTAATCCTCATATAATATAAACTATTTTTATTATACTAACAAAATGTTGATGTTGATCTACTAATCCAAAAATATAAATAAAATTGGTGAAATAACAAAAAAATTTAATTAGTTTTGTATTTTCATTTAAATAATTTCGAAGACTACTACTATGATCTCATGCAATGATAACCACTTCGATTCCGTGAAATAGTAGCATAATCTAATAATTGATATCGTGTGCAAATATATTTGTATACTCATTTATAGTTAAACTACTCCTTCCGTTCCTTATTTTCTTTGTCGGTCACCATTCACTTCTTCACTATGGTATATGATATTATAATAGTAGTGAGGTCAAATTGAGGTAATAATTGATGAAAGAGAAACAACTTACAACTAATAGTTGGTGATGTGTGGAGTCCATCTTAATAAAAAAATATTATACACCTAATAAAGTTGTTTGGTAAAGAAAAATATGGAACATCCAAAGCAGCATATGTAAAGAAAAATACGGAACGGAGGAGGTATCTAAGATCCCGTTCAATAATAATAATAGATTTGAACTATTGAGTTCCAGTGCAATATATACTATATAGTAGTGAATATGAAATATTGATATCTCAATATAGATTATTGAGTTTGATCCACTTATGTTTTAGTATAACATACTGTATTAATAAAATAGATCAATACACATTAAAACCATTTGAAATATCAAAATTTGCAAAAGAAAATAGTGAGATAACAATACCATAAAGTTGTTAATCGTATTGTTCAAGTTAACTAAATTTTAAGACTATTATTACCATCTCATACATCAAAATGATCGTCAATTTGATTTGCATATTAAGTTCTCGTTCAACAGTTAAAAATGAACAAAATGACATAGCTACAACATTTGATTAAATTATCAAAAATATAATATCACATTACCAATAAAATTATAAAAACAACAATAATAATAATTTAGAAATTTTATAATTTGATTTTTATTTTTTATAAAAACATTAAATAAAAGGCCAAGCTAAGATATTACATAATACATAAATTTTAGTTGTTCAACTTACATTGATAAATTTAAAAATATATCTTTAAGCCTTTTACTTTAAAAGGGTGAGAATTTTTTTAAATGATAAAGCGATATATTACAATTTTAGACCTTGTAACTTATTTTTTACTTTTTTTTTAGTATAGTTATTATAAAAAATGATCCAATGGATATAATTGGGCCAATCTACTTGCTAGAAGAGGAGATATATGTGCATGGACCAATGAACCAATCTCACTATTATCAATTGATCATTCATGAATTAGCCTTTTCCATTTTCATTCTTTGCTCCACAAATCACAGCTTTAACAAGGATACAATTGGTTCGTATGTGTATGATGTACTCTACTATATTGTAGTATTTGTCTTCATATTTTTCTCTTCATGATTACATCACTTCTAATAATTGATGTGCGATTGATACATGGAACAAGGAGATAAGAGGCCAAGAGCCCAATAGGCGGAAATTAACAGTTAAGTATTAAGTAAGGATTGTCAACAATGGTATTGAAGCAAGTAACAAGCTAATAAGCTACTATATTAGTGGTATCAATTGAGTATAAGTTGATGAATTTCACAATACGTTTACCTCAATTCAAATGGATACCGGTATGACTTTAATTTGATACATAATTGATGGACTTGGTTATCACTTTATAACACACTCACTATTAATACTTTAATAATGAATAGTTGGTACTTGTAAAAGCTATTTTTATTTTTAATAAACGGGAAAAACCAAGTAAAGTAAAAAAAAATTATGCAAGAATACTACTAAAAAGTTGTACAAACAAAGAAAACCATAGTAACACAATGCTGAAGATAACCTACGTGTCCAAGGAGATTGATAAACCCAACTTATGAGAACAAAAATAAGAGAAAAATATATTTGTGTAAGAAAGCCTATAGTTCATGATTCCATAAGTCAAACATTACTAAGCTCAAATTCCACTGACGAGATTATGTTCTTCTACATATTATACCCAAAAATATCCACCAAGCTATATGTATAAAATACATGCAATTAGAATTATGGCAAACATTACATGCCATTCACCTAATGTTTCTATCGTTCTATCATATAGCCTACAACTATTAAAGGTGGACATGAATCATTCTGGTCCGTGGGTCACCCGGGCACGGTGCACTAGGGGCGCATGGGCCATGGTGCAGATACAAAATAATATATTTGGCACAACCCACCACGAGCACGTGTGTGGCCTAAGATTTTGGCCTAACAACCTATGCCCTAAGTAGAAAAATAACGACAACTTTCTCGATATTTTAACGTTCCAATTCTTCCAAGCGCTAGTTTTTGGCTTATTTCTAATAGTTAGTTTTTACTACTTTTCATCTTTTTATAAATTCTATCAACTTATCATTCATTTTTGTTACACAACTCATCAACTCATCTATTCCATAACAAATTTTGCAATTTAGAAACTAATAATTATATCATTCAAAACAATATTCCATTACAAGAATTGTCACTTGATCAATTGATCTCAATGATGAAAACCTAGAATCAAAATAAAAAATTTCCCCCAAAATGGCCAAATTAGCATAAAGATTACATTTTTAAAAGTCTTTCTAATGAACTACACGTCACCACCACTTTCTTCTTCATTGTCTCCTTCTCTCTCCTCTTTCTCTCTCTACATCACACCAAACCACCACCATCAATGGCCGCAAACCCTTCCCGCCTTATCTTCCACCCAACACTCAACGTCTACTTCAAAACCCCCAATTTCAAAACCCTAAATTTTCTCCACCTTTCTCTCTCTTCCCCTCTCTCTCTTCTCTCTCCTCATCGCTCACATTCCTTCTCAATTACAACTACGACATGCTTCTCTTCTCTCTCATCTTCATCTTCTTCGATTGAAGCTGTTGCTAACAATGTAAACCCTAATTCTGGAAATGGCGGACGTTCTGGCGCGCTTTCGCCATCGTCGTCGATTGTTGAAGCTCAACAAAAGATTGATGTTAATCCGCCTAAAGGTACTCGAGATTTTCCTCCCGAGGATATGCGGTTGCGTAGTTGGTTGTTTCAGAATTTCAGAGAGGTTGAATTTCTTAATTTTGATTGTTTTGATTTAATTTGGCTGAAATGTTGAGTTTTTTGTTGAATTTTGCTGTTGTATTGAATTTGCAGGTGTCGCAATTGTTTGGTTTTGAAGAGGTTGATTTTCCGGTGCTCGAATCCGAGGGATTGTTTATTCGGAAAGCGGGAGAAGAAATCAAGGATCAGGTTATTCATCTTGTTAAAATTGCTGTGCTTTAGTTTCTAAAGTGATTGATAGTTGTATACTTGATTGATTGTTTGTGGTTTGATTTTAATGTGAGGAAGGTAATGTAAATTGTGAGTTGCCAATAGGATATTACACTAGTGAGGAAGGTAGTGATATTGTGTCGTTTCGTCGGAAGTGTAAATCATGTGTATTAATAGATTATACACATTTGCTGTTCTGTTGTGGACTATAAATGTGCAGTCTATTAATAAGAAGTAATGCAAGCGGTTTGTGTATGTTTATGTGATCGGTCGATGCTTTTTCCCTGACATTGAGCTGTTGTGGACTGTGTGTTTGTTTTAGTTTATTAATTCACTTGTAAGCAATAACTTTACTTTGTTTAGTTAATTTTAAAAAATAGTGTGTTTGCTTTTCAATTCTATAACTCTATAAGTTGGTTCATATTTGGGATTAAGGATTTGATGAATTATAATATATTTTTTCTAGGGTTAAAGATATCAATTTGTAAATTGGGGGCTAAGACCAAACACGTACTCCGGATGACGAAGGAGAGTTGCGATATTTTTGTCACATCAATGTGCATGGAAAAATATAATAGTTTGCATGCATGTCGCTATACAACACTATATTGATAATTGATAAGTTTGAAAGGGTTGCTAAGCTGTTGCTTTGATTTTGCGCACAGCATATTGCTTGTGTATGTTGTGAAGACCTTGTAGCTCTTGGAAAAGCATGAAGAGTACATTACGTATATCTTCTTGGAACATTGGGTTTATGAGTTGATCAATGTGATGAGGAGTATAAAGTTTGTTCAAGAAGCTAAGAAGGTAAGAGAGAAAAGTAGTCATTTGGCTTTGTGGTGATTAGTTGTGGACTTGTGGTACTTGACATTAGTCAAAAATAGATATTAAGTTGAATATCATATTATGGATGATTGATAAGTATATGATGCAGTTTAGGTTCATCAAAAGGGTGATGACATTATATGATGTTTTGCAGTATACAATCGTCGTGTTTTTACTAGTAGAGGGAATGTAGTCATGAGTGACTTTATGGTATTGTTATTATGAATTTTAGGCTTTCTAATTAATTTGGTTTTAACATGTCTCTATTTACTTACAGAGTTACAACTCTTTAGGTCTTTAAAATTTAATAAATGGATACTAGAATTGCCAATTGTTGTTTTAATCTCCTATTAAAATTTAGTTCGCCTCTCTCTCTATTTCTCTGTACATAGTGTGTAGATGTTTCATCTAGTTCCAGTTTGAATGAATTGATAGTATTAATGTTGTAGGGAAGTAGTGTTTTTTTTTTCCCTAAATTGTAAATTTCATACATTTTTTTGTATTTTTATATTTAGCAATTTGAGTAACCCTTTTTGTCAATTACCACTTGATATATAAAAATGTGGTTCATCTTTGGAATTAAGGATTTGTTGAGTAAAAACATATTTGTTCTAGGGTTAAAGATATCAATTTTATAAATTTGGGGCCAAGACTAAACATGTACGCCGATGTAAAAATGCCGACCCCATTCTCGAATGTCGGAGGAGGGTTGCAATATGATTGTCACATCAATGTGCATAGAAAAATATGATATTATGCTAGCGTGTTTGCTATTCAACGCTATGTTCCACTTTTTTAGACTAGATTGTAGTGATAATTGATAAGTTTAAAAGGGTTTCTTGGCTGCTGCTTTGATTTTGCACGTACCATATTGCTTGAGTGTGTTGTCAAGTTGGCAAGACCTTGTAGCTCTTTGGAAAAGTGTGGAGAATACATTATGTATAACTTCTTGGAACATGTTTAAGAGTTGATCAATGTGATGAGGAGTATAAAGTACTAACATATTTTGCTCAAGAAGATGAAAGGATAAGAGCGAAAACTAGTCATAAAGCTTTGTGGTGATTAGTAGTGATACTTTAGACTAATCAAGAGTAGATATTGAGTTGAATATCAGATTATGGATGATTGATAAGTATAATGCAGTTTAGGCTCATGGAATAGGTAACAACGTTATATGATGTTTTGTAGCATACAATCGACGTGTTTTTATTAGGAGGGAGAATGTAGTCTTTAGTGAGTTTATAGTATTGTTATTATAAATGTTATTCTTTTCAATTTGGTTTTAACATGTCTCAATTTACTTACAGAGTTACAGCTCTTTGTGTCTTTAAAATTTAATATATGGATATTAGAATTGCCAATTGTTGTTTTAATCTCCAATTAAAATTAAGTACGCCTCTTTCTCTCGGAAACACAGTGTGTAGATGTTACATCTGGTGCCAATTGATTGTATAAATGTTAAGTTCTAATGTTTCTTCTCCTTCTAATCCCTCTTTGAATATGTTTCCATTTTTGTTCTCTGCTTCCTTTAGTTGATTGTCTGAAGGTAGATTGACGTCTGCATTTTTACAGCTATATTGTTTTGAAGATCGAGGGAATCGTCGTGTTGCTTTGAGACCGGAACTTACTCCTTCATTGGCAAGACTAGTCATACAAAAAGGGTATTCAACTATTGATTTCAACCTCTCTTCCGTGTTCTTGAAAAGTATCTATTTTATTTTTTTTTCTTGTTTCCTTGTTCACTTTTGACTTCCAGTTGTTTGGTAATTAAACACAAGCTGTTTAATTTGTTTGTATATTGATATGTTGTTTTTCTTCAGGTACACCAGCCAGAATTTGATCCCCATGTTTTTTTCTGTCCAGAAAATCTGTCTCCCTACCATTGAAATGGTTTGCAATTGGACAATGTTGGCGTTATGAAAGAATGACTAGAGGTCGTCGACGAGAACATTACCAGTGGAATATGGATATTATCGGTGTGCCCGAAGTTATGGTGTGTTCTTCACTTATTATGAATTTATGATGCAACTGTTTTTCCTTATCATGTGTCTTTGTGCGCTGAATGGATTTGGTTGGAAGTCGAGTTTTATTCATTTTCTTAAAAGAAATCTGGGGCCTCTGGGCATGCATCAGTTAACTCTTTTGAGGAAACTAAATATGGTAACCTGCTTTAGAGGCTCTCTGTTCTCTATTCCCGTATTTGTAGAATTGTGGTAGCTTTGTTTGGCTGTGTATGGACTGTTTTTGTTTCGTTTTCATGTCCTATCCAGATATTTTTGAGCTCTTGTTGGTTTAAATATATAATGATTAAGTTGCTTTATGCGGTTTCTCCTTCATGTTTCAATGTCAAGCTATATGTCTGATTGTTCTTGGTTATTCTTTTTTTCTTATGAAATGTTTTTAATTGCGGATTGTTTCTCCATGCTGAATCCTAAATCATACTTATTTTTATGGAGTAGGCTGAAGCTGAGCTTATTGGTGCTATTGTCACCTTCTTCAAGAGATTAGGGATCACAGAAGCAGATGTTGGGTTCAAGGTCTCAAGCAGGAAGGTATGAATTTCTTTCCATGCCAGGACCAAATCACGTAAGAACCTCATTACATTCCTTTTAACAAGACCCTCAAGAGGTATCGTTTGCTGAAATGTCTGAAAAGGCTTTATGCTTATCATTACTGGTATACATTTTTGGGTTTGCCCTTATTGGAAAATAAAAATAGTTATACTAATGTTACTCTTAAATGAAAGAGATGATTATGTCTGACAAGCAATTTTATTTAAATTTACAAGTATATATCATGTAGTAGTGAATGTTGTTAACTGTTGCATGCTTTCTTTATAATTCTATGCTTCCTTATGGGCACTTGTGACTGAGTAATCTTGTATTGGTTGACATAAGATGTCTATAAAATGCAACTCTTAAAAATATGTGATACTTAGATTTTAGGGCTGAGTACGTATGAGTGTATGACAAACCAGCGAGATGGATTGTGTAAGATAATTCATTTTCTGTTAACTACTCAATATCCATCGTGTAGCAGTCAACTTTGTTTATTGTTGCAATTCGCTGCTTTTTCTATGATTCTATATCTCTATGCCACATTTGTGCACTCGTGGCTGAGTAAACTTGTGTTGGTTGACTTTGTTTTTGTATGAAAATAAACTCTTGGAAAAAATGTGTTACTTTGAGTTAAAACCAATTGGAATCTAGGATTATGTTCACCACGGACTTATTTCTTTGGTAAATGCTCTAATTCTTGCTTTTATTTGCTGCATTGAGAAATTGTCGAATATGCCCATGGTGTTTTCCCTATTGTCGTTAATGATCTCCTAGAATGGTTTGATGACGTTTCCATTGGATTCTTTTTTCGTGGCATTGGTCTTCAATGTAGTATTGTGCTTAGTTTCTGCTGAAGGGGAGGTGTATAGGCTCACTTGAGGGAAAGGTGCTGTGTGCTTTTGTGAATGAATGATTATGTTGTTAACACTAGTGTATTAACTTTGATTTGTAGTTGTGGGTTACACTGTTTTATCTTTAGGAAAGATATTCCTGATATGATTTGTTTAGCAGACTTGGTTTCTATATTTCATAATTCTTTAGCACCATGCTGCTCTGAACGTAACCTTCTTATGGTTGGCTGAAGCCCTGAAGGGTTTCAATTTAAAAGCTGCCTTTACTAGAGCTTTCTTTGTTTGCATGCACTTGTATCTATAAACATATTTTACCAAGTTGATTGTTCTCCAAGATAGGGCACACTTCATTTTTGGAGCATGGTAGCTTGAGCTTAGAGATGGAAGACATGTTTTTGGATTTGGCATATCCAAAGTCTTTGCTGCTTGAGTTTACTAAGTAGGCAAGGCTTGCCTTTAAGGCTGTCTGAGTAAAGCCCATGAGAATACAATAAACAAAGTCTTGGCTCACAAGCCCGGCTATCATCTTATAGTAGCTTCAACGGGAAAGAGAGAGGGATTAATTCTTGACTACTATTGTGCATAGTGCCGTATTATTTGGTGAAAGAATCAAGGGATTCAATATTTATAGAGGCTCAAGTTTAAATTAAAAGTTATCCTTTGAGTTGCTGCAGTATTGTCAGTAGGTTGTTGGGCTTCACCACTTCAGGAGGGAGACTTGGAGTATGATGTCTAAGTTACAGCTTGAATAAGTTTTCAATTCTGATATATTAATTATCGACTAAATTTAATATAAAATCACGGTATCACATATAGTGATGAATTCTATGGATCTTTGCCTATCAGTATAACTGGATAAACCAAGAGTGTTAAAGCTTTTGTTTGGGATTCCTCTTGAGAATTTGGGCTTTGGTGGTTATAGATAATTTAGCATTAACTGCATGTTGGCTGTAATAGTGTATGGAATAGTCATGAGTTATCACACCTAGTCTAGCCTTTGTAGTGATTGCAAGTTAAGTGGAAGGTCAGTGAAGGCATTAAAGGATAGTCGGGTTCGAGAGATTTTTTTTGTTTCTTTCTTTTATTATTATTTTTTTGTTAACTTAAGATCTGAATTTTGTGGTTGGGGGATTCTTATTTGTCCTCTTCTATCGTAGCTCCTTTTAGCTTTAGCAGTGACTGGAACTCTCTTGCCCTGGTCCTAATACATTGATATCTAAGGTCTTATAGAAGATTACACCTTTACAGCCATTGGAGAGCTTGTTTGGAGAGGCTCAATGCCTGCTATAAAATCCATGTTTGGTTCTCAAGTACTCAGTAATTATCTTCTATTCATGTCTTTGACTATGCAGTGTTTTCTGGGATGGGAAAACATTAAATTTCTTCAGTCCTTCCCTCTTCGAATTTTTTTAATTAGGTGATGGATTTTGTGGAGCAGATTGTATAGGACAATAGGGTTGCAGTTAGTATTTTGGAGTAGAGATTGATTCTGTATCAGAGGTTGCATGCGGCTTGGTAGATCATAGAACAAGTAAAGTAAGCTGTAAGCTAAATGTGCATGTGAAGATAAGCTTGTTTGGCAATGTTTTCGGACTGTTAGTTGCAGTTTTTTTTTGGTTGTAAAATTAGGCTGTAGTAATGCCTCATTTTTGTCTCATTGTATTAGGGATAATATATATATACACACACATGATTTTTATTAAAAGCTGTGGAGTGTGATTTGTTTGGTTCCTTATCCATCAAGAAGTGATGTATTCTTGTGTCTGTTCTAATACCTTTCCATTAACAACTACTCTTCTCGAGTTCTAAGTTTGTATGCTCACATTGTTATCACCATCTTGTCTAAACTAAGCTCCTCTAAAACTTGTTCTTAGTAAGGTCTTGGATTGACGGAAATGAAAAGAAAGGTAGGTCCACTATCCCTTCAAAACCGGAGAGATTCCTTTTTTCCCCTTCCCCTTCCACTAGTTTCCTGCTTTTCCTATCTTGTTAGTTGCTATGCAAACATTGTGTAGTATTTTTCTTAAGCATTGGTGTAAGTTTGCTTCTTTGAGCTTTGTGAAATGGAGGGAATTCATTCATCTTTATGTATAGAATGAGTGTGTTGTCGCTTATGGAATCAGATTTTTGTTCTAGTAATGAGCCAAACACCTAGCTCTTGATATCTTCATATTTACTAGGGAAATTATCTTGGTGTGGACCCTTGATTTTTGATGTTGTTTGTTCAAGATGATTTCCTTAGAATTGATTGTCCTTTCTACACCTCTTAATGTGATCACCTGAGCTATTCTTTTTGCCACATATCTACATTTTATTGATGCCAATTGGCAGGCTGTTGTTTACGTTATTGGAAGTTGTGTTCACATGGATTGTGTTCCTTGGTTCAGGTTTTGCAAGAAGTTTTAAGGAGCTACGATGTACCTGAAGAATCATTTGGAAGAGTTTGTGTTGTTATTGATAAGGTCTGTCAAGTTTTAGTTTTTATTTTTGGTGAACTTGATGGCTTATCAATGAAATGCTGTAATACTCCAAATTGGAGATTATGAAAAACAAATTTGCAGTTTTTAAAGGGGCACTTCAAAATTTACAGCTTAGGTTTTGTTCAATGTTCACCACCTTATCTTTGCATATTCTAGTTCTAGGAATAAAGAATGAGTTCAAAAACTTATTTGTAGTTGTAATTGATTTTGTTCCACTGTCAAACCAAACAACCCAAAAGTAATGGTTATCAACCTTATCATTATCCTTTCTTATTCTCCTTCGATTCCTTTTCTCATTTCTCATTATCATTAACTGTTATCATTTGTCATTGAAGTTGTGGTTTCTTATTAAGCTTCATTTTTTTGTCTATCTCTGACTAACAGCTAGAAAAAATTCCACTTGATGAGATTAAGAGAGAGTTAAAATCAGCTGGAATGTCTGATGAAGCAATTGATGAGCTACTCGAGGTTCTTTCTCTAAAGTCTCTGACAAAACTAGAAGGTTAGCCAGCATTATATTCATATATATTAAAGACTTGCTGCCCTTATGTGCTTGCCTATCTGACTTGCTCGTAATGAATGCAGAGAGACTGGGAACTTCTGGTCAAGCTGTTGGTGAACTAAAACAACTTTTTACTCTAGCTGAGAAGTTTGGTTACTCTGATTGGATCCAGTTTGATGCCTCCATTGTCCGTGGTTTAGCTTATTATACTGGAATTGTTTTTGAGGTTTGTGTTTTTATCTCATTTGTTGTAAGATATTGAAACACGTTTTCATTTTGGGTAGAGCTTATCAATCACCGTGTCTTAATTTCTATAGCTGTGTTGCCATTTCTTTGCAAATCCATCAATTACAATTAGCTTCAAAGTCCAATTTTCATTTTATTAATTTGAATACTTTTGGGCAGTCAAATATTTAAATTGGGATAACTTTGTTGCTTTGCTTTTAGTGATGCACAACTGATGTAAAATTTGCTGCATACTATTCAACTTCTAGAAAAGCTCAATGGACTGAATTTGTGCAGCTCTCAAATGTAAATTGAGGAGTTAGGGTTTTCCTTGCCATCATATGCATTTTAATTGCATTTTTGCTTAGATACATGCTATGTTGCCGCATGGAATTATAAAGTTTTTGAATATGTGACATTGCGAATACATGAATTTGTGAGTTGATTATGTCAGTTGGTTTTTCTTCTTGTAATGCAACTGCATATGCTAATCGAGGACTGTAAAATAATTTGTCTTATAGCACAAACCATTGCTTTTAGATTCTGGTTCTGCATATATTAGGATGGCTTTAATGTCCTAGTAATCTTTAAACCTCTTTCGTGGAGTTCCTTGAAATAACCTTATTTTTTCTTTATATCTTAGGGATTTGATAGACAAAGAAAGTTGCGAGCCATCTGTGGTGGTGGGCGTTATGATCGATTATTATCTACATTTGGAGGTGATGATCTCCCAGCATGCGGTTTTGGATTTGGTGATGCAGTCATTGTGGAAGTAAGTTTTTCCCTATGTATATTATATCAAATTTCATTTACAGTTGAGTCATGATGTGGTTGTTATGACCTATGAAGTATGAACTAGTTGAGGGAGAAATAATTTAGGAATGGCAAAATAAGCTGGTTCGTATTTAGTGGTGCCTTGATGAAGCAGTGAGTAAATTAATTAGGGATAAAAGAGAGTCAAATTCTCTATCAACATGCGATATTATAGGGAGTTTAACTTTGAACGAAATCAAGCCAAGAGCTGGAATTATCCTTTTATTTGACTTGTCACCTTGATCCTGTTTTTATTAGTGCAAAATCATTTTCATCATATCCTTCTGTTTCAAATATCTGTTCTTATGATCCTGATCCTGTCAATATGTTCTAGCTTGTACTCATTACTCTCCCTCTTCCGCTTGGATATGGGATCTTTTGGTTCAAAATATTGGAATGGAATGGTATGAGAATAAGAACCCTCTGGGTATAGACTGATAATCCATCTTATTTTTGAAATTGTTTGGTTTATTCAAAGGTATGGGTTTTGATAGTATTAATGGAAGAGGGAGGTATGGAATCTCAATCTCTTGGGGGTGGTGGGTATGAGATTGAAGGGGATGAGAAACCATTGGGTATGACATTGCATACCCAAATGACCCCAACCAAACAAATTTTGCATCATTAATAGATCACATCTATCACAGGAAATGACTTGGTTGGAAGGGTTTTCCATTGCAGGGGATGTAGAATGAAAATTTATTTGGATGACCACATGGAATGATTACTTTTGGTACATGTAGCCGACTCCAGTTATGGGACTAAGGTTTTGATTGATTGATAGTAGAACATCTATTCCATTCTATTATAAATGCTTGAACCAAACACCCCAAAACAACTAATGTTACAAGTGCCTTGTTTTTGCTACTTCTGTTAGCTGTAACTGTTTTTTATATATAACTGTTTTTTACATCTAGTTATGATTGTGAAATAGTTGACCCTATTTACCCCTTAGCCTGCCTTGTGGCTGCAATCACCCTCAGTCATCTATTGGCTTCGCAATCTCATGTCTTAATGCTATACTTATTACTTGCAGCTGCTAAAGGAGAAAAACCTTCTTCCGGAATTTGGCCTTGAAGTCGACAACATAGTATGCTCGCTTGATCCTGAACTTCAAGGTGCAGCAGCATTAGTTGCTTCCACTCTAAGAGGCAAAGGTCAAAGTGTTGATTTAGTATTGGAGAGCAAGCCAATGAAATGGTAAGCTGTAACACAATAATGTTCGTAGAACCATTATAATATGCTTTAATTTTCTTATTGTACCATAATAATTCCCCTATGGAAGGCTCAGAAGGCAGTTTTTAGATTCACATGTTGCAATATGTACTATATTTTCAGGGTATTTAAGCGAGCTGCAAGGATAAATGCTCAGCGGCTAGTATTGATTGGAAGTTCTGAGTGGGAAAGAAGTACAGTGGCTGTTAAAGTACTCTCAACAGGTGAACAATATGAAGTCAAAGTTGACGAATTAGAGTGAGAAGATGGCATTTCTCTTCTTAGGGAATGCTAGTGTTTGATTTTTGTTCTTTCTTAGTTCTGTTAATAACGCATCTGTATGATTAATTGATTATTTGTTTTGTTAGCTGGGCAGCCCTTTTTGATTCTTTCACTATCATGTGCGATTTGATAATTTGCAAGGTTTGACACTTGTGGTACCATGCTCTAGTATGTGCATGTCACACTGGGTTATAAATCAAAGACAATTTTTGTTCATTTGAGTTTATGCTAATTTTTATCTCATTTAAAGAACAAATTATTTTGTCTAGTTAATTGTAGTTTGTGTTATTCGCCTTTCTTTTGTCAAGAATGCAAGTATTAATCGTTTAGTCCCTCTGTTTCATAATGTTTGTTACGTTTGGAAATAATGTTTGTTCATTTGAGAAACTTTGACTTTCAAATCCTTGATGATCTACAATAAAAAAAAATTCATAAGAGATCTTAGATTTGTCTATATGTGTAATTTTTTAACATTAAATTTTTGTAATTTTTTATGAAGCGTAATGAAAGATATTAAAGTTTAAATAATTGTATAAATAAACTTCGCAAAAAAAAAAAGTAACAAACATCTAGAAATGGATTTCTTGAAATTAAAAGTCCAAGAGAGGTACCATTTACCATTCTATTTGACTAACAAAGCCCACAGCTTTAAAGTCTGCTAACTTTTCCAAAGAAGGCCCACACACTTCCAAATTTTCTCAAGCCAAATCAGAGCCCAAATTGCAACTCACGCCACAGTGCCACACATCCATGATCCATCAATCAAAATCCCCAGTTTCATAAGAACACAAATTACTTGCAAAAAAAAAAATTGTATTACATATATGTACTTGTATGAATATTATTTTATACTCACAAGTCACAAATAATAGTTGGCTTGATGTAGCTAATTCGTGGACCGTGATGGACAGTGGTTTTAAAAGTTGGCATAACCGCCAACACGACACAAACTTGGCTCGTTATAATTAGCTTTGGATCGAAGGTGCTGACCTGTTAAAGTACATGAGTCTACATAACATGAATAACAAACAGACTGAGTTAGGGTCAAAGGAGTTTAAACCGTATAAGTTGGATCAATATGACATGACACGATTTTACTTTATTTTTAACTTAAAGATATAGAATATGACACAACTAGCTAACACGGTACAAAATTAGTGGATTTGGGTCAGTGACAATGATACTTTTATATAAACAAGTTGGCACGATATAACACATTTATTAAACAGATGTGATTAGGATCAAAGCCTGTTTGTATAAACGAGTTGACACAGCCACACAGATTTGACACGACATAATACGTTTTATGGGTCCTCAACAGTTTTTAACGCCCATAGCATTTTTTTTATTTTTTTATTTTTTTATTTTTTGAGAGAAGGCCTATAGCGCTAGAGTCCGCCAAACTTTCCAACTACGGCACACACCCTCCAGACAAGCCCGACTCCCAAATACGGCCCACATCCTTCCAAATAAGCCCGACTCCCAAATAAGGCCCGAATTACAGCCCACACCACACACCAAACATCCATCAATCAAAACCCCCAAATTCTAGGGTTTATCTCTTCCTCTTTCATCTTCTTCCCCAAAAATCTTCAGCAACTTCTTCATTAATTCCTTCATCACACTTCCCAAATTTTCCTCTAAAATGGGAGGAAAATGCCCTCATAGAAGTGTGAAGAAGAGAAGATACTCCCACAAAACTCATCGTCGTTCAAAATTCCTCGTAAAAGGTGACGATTGCGTTTACGATGAACTTCTGAAAACCGATGTTTACAAAAAACCATTGCCGATGAATGAAGATTTGCCTGGAATGGGACAGTACTACTGCGTTCATTGTGATCGTTACTTTTCTAACATTGGAATTCGTGATGATCACTTTAAGACGAAACGCCATAAGAAACGGTTTGTATTTTGTTTTGTTTTGATTTGATTGGATATTGTTATGTTGTATATTGTTTTTTGTGATTTTAGGGTTTAGTTGTTGATTGATTGTTTGATTTGATTGGAAATTTGATTGTTAATGTTTGTTTGAATTTGATTGCTTGTTTTATATTATACATTTATTTCAGTTTTTTGGCTTAATTTATTGTTAAGGTTTTGGTGTGAATGAAATTAGTTGTGTGAAAGGTTGAGATTTTAGGGTTTAATTGAACATTGGTTGTTGATGAAATGAGGATTTAGATGTTGGAATTTGTTGGTGTTCAGTTCAGAAATTAGGGGATTAGCTCTTCTAATCATTGAATCTGGGATTAGTTATGTATCGAATGTGAATTCGCGAACTCGTTAATTCGTCGGATTGGACACGATAATTTAAGGGGAAAGAATTTGAGTTACTTTTTTGATTCAAAATAGCTGAGTCGAATATTTTAGTTGGAGTAAGTGAGTAACATTGTGATGGGGTTTTATAGGGCTGGATGAATTTGTTTCGGTGAAGGGGAGGATTGAATTATAATGAGAATACTTGGGTGCTAGATTGTTTCAGCAGTTTGATGCTTTGACGGCGTTTGGTTGAATGGACGAAAAGTTGAAGAGAGTGTATTCGATTGGGTGATTTGAAACTAATAGTTTCCGTAGGTTTCTTTCCAAAATTGGGAGATTTGATGTGTATAGTTCTGGTGGAGGTCCTTTAGTTTGTGCTGTGATAATTTTTTCTGAAACAGTTATCTAGGTATTTTAATCTTTGGTGTTATGGGATGTTACTTGCTGAGAATCATTAAGGAGTACTAATGTTTAAGGACTCTTGAGGTGGCGTAAGTGTAGCATTAAACGATTGGTGAATTATGACAGAATCACACCCGACACACCAAAGTTGCCCAATGTAAAAATTAGTTTGGGCATTAGTGAAATTGGTGATAAAAGGGTATTGAGAGGCATTATTATGATTAGTTATATTTAATTCTTGGAGTGTTTTTCCTATGGTTTTGTTTTGAAGACGGGTTTGTGGAAAATTATACATGGAGAAACACAACTAGAATGTTAATTTTGAGGAGTTAACAAAATTGTACTAAAGTATTTATTATGGAGTTGCTCATTTTGTTGCTTTTCGCTGGTTTGATTAAAAATTGGACTCAGTGAGGCACTTTCACCAAACAAAGAATATAGCTCATTAGTACTATTAAATTGCAGTTTACCATACATTGCATACCATTGATTTTCATATCATTACCGAATGATTTTGGGTTCTTTTTATTCTAATATGAATATACCTAGTTCTTTTAGATCTATGCACTCTGTCTTTTCAAGTGTGCCTGAACAAGTAAATATTCATATGAAATTGGTATTTTCAGAAACACTTCATCTGTACTTTTTTCGGTAATTTTTTGTTGGGGTAGCATACTTCAGGCAAGTAAAAAGCAGATTAAGGGAGGATAACTTAGTCTATCTAATAAGAAGAATGGAGAAGGCAAATTACTTAGTTAATGTGATTAGTTGAATGGAGCACACCAAATAGCCATTTAAAAGACAAGTGAGTTTCTACTGTGTTGTCGTTTTTGAAGTATAGCTATCCATTCCGTTGTTTGTTCAATCTGACCTTTGATGCACCTTATCACTCATTCTATTTATAGCATGTGCCAAAATAATCAAATCATATCAAGAATTGTTTCTGCTGTATTGTTATCATTTTCGTAGTATAGCTATCCGTCTATTGCTTTTTCTATGCTAATGTTTGATGCACATTATCATTCATTCTATTGATAATATGGGTATGTTTTTCCTTGAGTGCATATGGAAGTCATGTGAAAGTATATTTACTTGATGATATTTTGTTGGAGCAGTTTGAAGCAGATGTCGGGACCTGCACCACACAATCAACTTGATGCAGAATTAGCAGGTGGTATGGGCATGCCGGATAATGGCCCTAAATTGATGACTATGTGAAGTGTTTATTATCCTTTTAATTATGTATTTACTTTTTCAAAAAATGTGGCAAGGTTAGAGAATCATTAGAGTATAGGAAGAAATTTGTTCATGTTTTATTAAAAAATTCTTGCAGGCCTTTATAGCTCCTTGTTCTTGTTTTTTGGGGTTTGGAAACGGGCAAACGGTCCATAGGATATCTTGTTACCTGGGCTATACATTTACCTATTTCTTTGCTTTCTCTAAAAAGAAAAACAAAAGCTAGTGCAAGAAGATTGCCCATTTTCCTGTTGGCGTTTTGTGCAATTAATTGGTCAACAATAGTTGATATATGCAATTACTATAAGATATTCAATAGTGTAATTGGATAACATATCAAGCTTCATAGTCAACACTAATATAAGATATACAATAGTGTAATTGGATAGCATATCAAGCTTCATAGTCAACACTGCACAGCAAGATTTAGGAACATACTTCAGCAGTTCAGCGTACTAGTTTCATGATGCTGTGAATCCACTAATTCTAGGATGAAACATTGTGCCAATCCAATATTGAGTAAATCTATCTATAGATTTGTTATAGAAGTGTCAATACACAAAATTTTTGTTCATTTGAATAGTGTTTAGACAATTTTGTACTTTCATTTTAAAATAAAATTGCAATTCTTGCCCACCCTTTTAATAAAATTGTGTCGTTTTATTTCCCTTGTTTGCTACTCATTCTTCTTCAACCTTCCATCTCTGATAGTTTGTTGGCTATTTTCATGGAGGCCCCCAAGGGGTATTACAACGTGTAGTGGAGTATCCCAGGACCACCATCCTCGATTATAAACTCAAAAACCTTGTTATGTTCCCTTTTTGAAGGATTACTGAATGAGGAAGAATAGTTTATCATTTAATGGGACGCAATAGGGCCTTTCAAACCCCTTATAGTGGCTTGAGGTTAGGGGTAAAACTAAATCGGTTTAAAACCGCAGATTGAACCGCACTAGACAGAACAAGCAATTTGGTACAATCTCACGTTTATTTTGGTGTGCAAAATTTCTGAAAATCGGTGTTTGGTTTGGAGTCGGTCTCCCCCCCCCCCCCCCCCCC
>PYUH01004033.1:1355317-1423105 GCA_016808085.1 Suaeda aralocaspica | reverse complement strand
GCTCCCCCCCCCCCCCCCCCCAAAAAAAGAAAAACCCCTAAAATTCTAAAAATTCACGATCTCACCACTCATCACTTTCTCACTTTCACTCTCTCACTTAAATAAAAACCCCTAAAAATCTGCCTCACTTTAAAACTTTACTCTGCCTCTCAATTGCACTTTCTTTCACATTCAAATCGTTAGTGACTTAGTACGTCTTCTAGAGTTCGAGTCTTCGCCTCTTCTTTCGTCGGTCATTCGTCAATCTGAAAGAGGTACATTTTAGTTGTAGTTATCAAATCAATTAAATGATGATGATGATTTTGTTAGTTGTTGATTATTTGTGAAAAATGTTGAAATGTTGATCAAATTTGTTAAGATTTTGATCAATTTTTAACCGTGGAATTTGTTATGTAATTATGTTAGGCGTTAATGCATTATTGCAAGATTGTTTAATAGATATTAGATAGTAGCTATATACATAGCACGTCAAGCATGATTTGTGGGAAGAAAAGTAGAAAAAAATGTCCTCAAAAGTTATGGTTTGGTTTGGATTCAAAAGCAGAAGACCGAAATTTTGTGGTCTAGTGTTGTTTGGACTGTATTATAATTTGGATTGGAGAGAAAAATCAGAGACCGAAATAAAATGGTTTGGATTCGGAGTTGGCCAAATTCCAAACCGCACACCGAACTTTCACCCCTACTACTTTCAGCCCCTAAAGACTTACAATCATTCCTCTTATGGCCTCTTCTGGGGAAGGGAAAAATTGCCTCTTTCGGAACTAAAATCTTATCATCACCTCTCTTATTGCCTTTTCACCCCGAATCGCTAGGTTTGGGTTCATATTATGATCATACGGGCACCCTGAGAAATTTTCGGCAATTTCTTTTCCAGGACCATGAAACCTCAAAGAATAGTGAATAATAGCCTTTGATTGAGGACTCCACAGGGACAGTCTCAACCACCGTAGTTTTTTGTCCTCGTTTTTTTTTACCACATGCTATGGATCACCCCAGGACTCCCCACCATCAGTTTCAGCCTCAAAAAACCTGTAATCAATTCTCTTATGGCCTTTTACGAAAAAGGGAAAAACAACCTCTTTTGGGCCTTTCTAAAACCTTGTTATCATTTATTTTATGGGCTTTCCACCCCAAATCTATTGGTTTGATTCTTATTTTGACCATACGGGTACCCCTAAGAATTTTTGGCAACTTTTTCCAAGACCCCGAGCCCCTAAAAACATTGAATAATATCATTTGATTGAGGCATTCGAAGGGGCGGTTCGGTACCCCATCGTTTTTTCGCCACATTTTGATCACGTTCTATGGACTACCACAGGACTTTCCTTGACCGGTTTTGGCCCAGAAAGACCTGTAATCATCCCCCTTATGGCCTCTTTCGAAGAATGGAAAACAGCCTCTTCTATTTTCTTTTTAAAACCTTGTTATCATCCTTGTCATTGCCTTTTCACCCCGAATCATTTGGTCAAGGTTCAAATATTCATCATACACGCACCTTGGAGAATTTTCACCAATTTTTTCGAGAAGCTTGTACCTCAAAAAATAGTGGATAATAGCCTGTAATGGAGGCTTCTAGAGGGACCGTCCCGGGCCACGCCTTTTTTTCGCCCTTTTTTGCCATGTTTTTAACAATGTGCTATCGACCAACACAGGACTTTCGTTGACCGGTTTCGGCCTTTATAGATATGAAATCATACCTCTATAGATATGAAATCATACTTCTTTTTGGCATTTTCCAGAAAATGGTTGCATAATTTGAGGCTGTTTTTCTTTTGACCATATATGAAAACACAGACCAACGTGTTTTTCTTTTGACCATATAGGCACGTTGCATAATTTGAGGCAATTCTTTTTTCCGGGACTCCGGGACCTCAAAACACAGTGGATAATAGCATTTGATTGAAGACTCCGCAGGAGCTATCTCGGGCCCCATTCTTTTTCGAATTATTTTTCCCACGCGCTATGGACCACCACAGGACGCACTAACACCGGTTTCGGCCCCAAAAGACCTAAAATCGTCCCTTTTATGGCCTATTCCGGAGAATGGAAAAAACAACAGGTTCTAGGCCCCGTCTAAAACCTTGTTATCATCCCTCTCATAACCTTTCCACTCCGATTCGTTTGGCCTGATTCAAATTTCGACTGAACGAGCATCCCAGAGAATTTTCGACAACTTTTGTACAGGAACGTGAAACCCGAAATAACAATGGATAATAGCCTTTTATGGAGGCCTCTAAAGAGGCATCCCATGCCCCATCGTTTTTACGCTTCGTTTTTTGTACCACGTCTATGGACCACCACAAGACTCCCCATGACTATTTTCGGCCCCTAAAGACTTGTAATCATCCCTCTTATGGCATCTTCCGGAGTGTGGGAAAACAACATCTTCTAGGCACTATCTAAAACCTTTTTATCATCCTTCTTGTGGCATTTTTTCCCTGAATTGCTAGATATGTGTTCACATTTTGACCATACGGGCACCTCAGAGAATTTACCGTAATTTTTTTCTAGGACCCCGGAACCTCAAAAAATAGTAGATAATAAGCTAACAGCATTTGATTGAGGACTCCAGAGGAGCCATCCCGGGCCCCGTCATTTATTCATTCTGTTTTTCCCACTTGCTATGGACCACCGTAGGACTCCCCACGATCGGTTTCGACCCCGAAAGTCTAGCAATCACCCCACTTATGGCCTCTCCCGTAGAAGGGAAAAATAGTCTCTTCCGGGCCCTGTCTAAAACCTAGTTATCATCCCTCTTATGACCTTTTCACCCTAGATCGCTTAGTCTGGGATCATATTTTGACCATACAGGCAACCCGAATAATTATTAGTAACTTTTTTTTCACCATGTGCTATGGACAACCCAAGGACTCCCCACAATCGGTTTTAGCCCCTCACGACTTGTAATCATCCCTCTTATGGCTTCTTTAGAAGAAGGGAAAAACAACATCTTTTTACCATCCCTCTTTTGGCCTTTTCACCATCCCTCTTTAGGCCTTTTCAACCCAACTCACTTGCTCGACTTTCATATTTTGACTATATGGGAAACCAAGAGAATTTTCGGCAACTTTTTTTCACGACCCTAGAACCCCTAAAAACAGTGGATAATAGCCTTTGATTGAGGCATCTGGAGGGATCGTCTCGGGCCCCGTCGTTTTTTCGCCCCATTTTTCTACCACATGCTATGTACCACCATAGGAATCCCCACGACTGGTTTTGTCCCCTGAACACCAGTAATCATCCATCTTATGGCCTCTTTTGGAGAAGCGAAAGACAACCTTTTCCGAGCCACATCTACAACCTTGTTACCATCACTCTTATGGTCTTTTTACCCTGAATTGCTTTGTATGTGTTCATGTTTTTACTGTACGGGAACCCCGGAGAATCTTCGTCAATTTATTTTCGGTCCCTAAAGACCTGCAATCATCTCTCTTATGGCCTCTCTCGAAGAAGGGAAAAACAACGTTTTAAGAGCCCCGTCTAAAACCTTGTTATCATACCTCTTATAGCCTATTCACCTCGAATCGCTTGGCATGGGTTCAAATTTTGATCATAAGGACACCCTAAAGAATTTGTTCTTTTTTTTTAGAGGAACCCAGAACCCCAAAAAAAAGTGGAAATTAGTCTTTGATTAAGGCCTTCGGAGGGGTCATCTCGGGCCCTTTTTTTCGCCCTATTTTGTTACCATGTGCTATAGACCACCACAAAACTCCCCACAAACGTTTTCTGCCGCTAAATACCAGTCATCATCCCCTTATGGCCTCTCCCTGAAAAGGGAAAAACATTGCTTTATGGCCCTATGTAAAACTTTGTTATAATCCCTCCTATGGCCTTTTCACCTCGAATCGCTTGGTCTGGGTTCATATTTTGTCAACAAGGGAACCTTAGATTATTTTCGGTAATTTTTTTGTGGGGACCCGTGAACTCGAAAAACCTATGGATAGTAGACTTTGATTGAGGCCTCTCGAGGAGATATCTCAGGCCACGTCCTTTTCTCGCTCCGTATTTTTACCACGTTCTACGGATCACCACAGGACTCCCCACGAACGGTTTCGTCCCCTAAAGAACTGGAATCATCCCTCTTATGGCCTCTCTTGAAGAAGGGAATATTAGCCTCTTCTCGGCCCCGTCTAAAACCTTCTTATCATCCCTCTATGACCTTTTATCGCCGAATCGCTTTGTCCGGGTTCGTATTATTTTTACCATACGGGAACCCTAGAGAATTTTTAGCAATTTTTTTCGGGACTCCGGAACCCCAATAAATAGTGGAAAATGGCATTTGATTGAGGCTTCAAGGGTGGATGTCTCAGGCCCTTTCGTTTTTTCGCCCTGATTTTTTTACCATTTTCTATGGACTACCGCATGACTCCCCTTAACTGGTCTTGGCCCCTAAAGACCTGTAATAATCCTTTTATGGCCTCTTGTGGAGAATGGAAAAAGCAGCATGTTCTAGTCCTCGTTTAAAACCTTTTTATCATCTCTCTCATGGCCTTTTCACCCCGAATCACTTAGTTTGGGTCCATATTTTGACCATACGGGTAGCTCGGAGAATTTTTGGCAATTTTTTTTCCCGAAACCCCGGAATCTCAAAAAACAATGGATAATAGCCTTTGATTTAGGCCTCCAAAGGGGCCATCCACGGTCACTTCGTTTTCTCGCCCTGTTTTTTAAACACATGTTATGGAGCACCACATGACTTCCTTTGACCAGTTTTGGCCCCTAAAGACATGTAATCATCTCTCTTACGGCCTCTTCTTGAGGATTGAAAAAAGCCTTTTCTAGGCCCCGTCTAAAACGTTGTTATCTTCCCTTTTATGGCCATTTCACCCCATATCATTTGGTTTGTGTTCATACTTTTATAATTCGGGCACCACGGAGGCATTTTTTTTTCAACACCCCGGAACCTCAAAAAATAGTGGATAATAGCCTTTGATTAAGGCCTTTGAGGGGCCGTCCTGGGCCATGTCGTTTTTTCGCCCCATTTTTTATCCACTTGCTATGGACCACCACAAGACTCCCCTTGATGATTTTGGTCACTAAAGACATGTAATCTTGGCCTCTTTCCAGAGAACAGAAAAATAGCCTCTTCTAGGCCCCGTCTATAACCTTGTTATCATCCCTCTTATGACCTTTTCACCCCGACTTGCTTGGTCTGGGTTTATAATTTGACAATACGGGCACCCGGAATAGTTTTTAGCAATTTTTTTGTGACCTCGGAACCTCACAAAATAGTGGATAATATCCTTTGATCGAGGTCTCGTGAGGGGCCGTCTCGGGACATGTCATTTTTTTCTCTATTATTTAACCAGGTGCAATGGACCACCACGGGACTCTCCACGACCGTTTTCGGTCCCTAAAGACATGTAATCATCTCTTTTATGGCCTCTCCGGAGAAGGGAAAAAAAACCTCTTTTCGGGCCCGTCTAAAACCTTTTTATCATCCCTCTTATAGCCTCTTCACCCCGAATCGTTTGGTCTGGGTTCTATTTTTACCATACGGGCACCCTGTGGTACTTTCACCATTTTTTTGGGGACCTTGGAACCTCAAAATACAATGGATAATAGCCTTTGATTAAGGCCTCCGGAGTGGTCGTCCCGGATCACGTCATTTTTTTTTCGCTTCGTTTCTTAAGCACTTTCTATGGACCACCACATGACTCCTCACGACTGGTTTTGACCCTTAAAGGCCTATAATCATCCCTCTAATGGCCTCTTCCGGAGAAGGAAAAAACAGCCTCTTTCGGGCCTCGTCTAAAACCTTTTTATCATCCCTCTTATGGCCTATTCACCCCAAATCGTTTGGTCTAGATTCATATTTTGACCATACATGCAACCAGTAGTATTTTCGGCAATTTTTTTTCCAGGACCCCAGAACCTCAAAAAACAGTGGATAAGCCTTTGTTTTAAAGCTTGATCTCTTTTTCGTCTGATTTTTTGCCACGTGTTGTAGGTTACCCCAAGACGCCTCATCCTCGATTCTAATTTCAAAAACCTTGTTCCATGCATGTAGGATTATTGAGAAAGGGAACATAATCATTTTTCATTCACTTAGGGACATAATATGGCCTTCTATCCCTCTTATAGTTGCTTTGTGGCCCTCTTTTGGTCATAAGAGCACCCTGCCAAAAACGGTAAATAATAGCCTTTGTTTTGGGGTTGTGAAGTGTTGTTTCGAGCTCCGCATCTTTTTCGTCTAATAATTTTTACCATGTGTTGTGGGGTCTCACCCTCGATTACGAGCTTAAGAAAGTTGTTGAATTCCCTCTATTTAGGATTTCCGGAAAAAGTGAATATAACCATTTTTCATCACCAGAGACATAATATGGGTTTTCGGACCCCTAAAAGTTCTTTGGGGACCTCTTTTGACTATAGGGAGCATCGTGTAAAAAAATTTCAACTTTTTTTTCGGGGACCTTATAATCGCCAAAAACAATGAATTATTACCTTGTTTCTTCGGATGGTTGTCCCAAGCTCTGCCTTTTTTTTTTTCGACTGATATTTTAACATGTTTTATGGGTCACCCTAGAACACCCCACCCTCGATTCATGTTTTAAAAACCTTGTTAATTTCCGTCTACAATCAATTACTGGAAAAGGGAGCATCACCATTTTTTGTCAACCCAAGTTTGTAACTTGGCCTTTGGGACCTTTAATTGTTGCTCTGGGGCCCTTTCTTAAACATAGAAGTTCCGTGAAAAAAAAAATTTAACTTTTTTCACGGATCCCATAACCTCCAAAACGATGAGTAACGGCCTTTGTTTTTTGGGCTTCTAGATGGCTATTTTGGAATACGTCTCTTTTTCGTTCGACTTTATTACCACGTGTTGTGGGTTATCCCAAGACGCCCAGCCCTTGATTTTGGCCTAAAAAACCATGTTAATTTCCCTCTATGGAGGATTATTGAAAAAGGGAACATAATCGTTTTTCGTTCACCAGGAAACGTTATATGGCCTTCCACACCCCTTATAGTTGGTTATGGGCCCTCTTTTGACCATAGGAGCATCGCGTAAAGGTTTTGTCAACTTTTTCAAGGACTCCGAAACCGCCAAAAATGACGAATATTAGCCTTTGTTTTAGATTCGCAGAGGACTATTTTGAGCTCCGTCTCTTTTTCATCCAGTTTTTTTTTTTACCATGTGTTGGCTAACCCAAGGCGCCCCATTCTCGGTTATGGCTCAAGAATCTTGTTAAGTTTCCTCTAAAGAGGATTATTGAAAAAGGGAATATAACCGTGGAATATGAATATAAAGGCTTTGTAAGGGCGCTTTACACTAGTTGGTTACCTACTTTTGGACTATGAATATTATAGACCTGAAGTCAATACATGATTTAATTTTAATTTTGGTATTATGATACACTGAAATACAAAGGATAAGGCTTGTATCCACATAATTGGATATTCTAAAATTGGAGACATCATAGATCATATTAAATACTCAAAATCACGTACTATATTAATTGTGTATCAATATTGTATCGGAATACGTGAATAAAATGGAGTATCCATACAACCTAGTTTGAGTCAAAAGTAGTGAACAGGCTATCGCACACCTATCAAAAGTAAACCAAACGACACTAACTAATGTAGCTAGGGTAGTAAGGATCGAATCCTCAGGGAAGCAGTTGAACTCTATTAGTTCTAAAAAGCCTAAACTGTATAAAGAGCCTTGGTCGAGAAGTATTGACTATCTAACTAACTATTGACTAATTACCAACTAATTACTGGAAATGACGAAAGATTAAACCAATAAACCAAGCCTAGGGTCATTCGGGTCACCAAGAACAACTAATGGATTCACTAACAAAGATCGTTCAATCTCACAATTATCGTCAAATTAGGGCTCACTAATTCTCTCGAATCTAGACTCCCTCGAAACTCATCTAGCGGCTCTCGCTCATGCCTAGACTAATTTCGCCTATTATTCAGTGGTCTTATTGTGGTATTTTTACCTCTCGGCATCAAATTCAACAATTACCAGAATTACAACTAAATCTGCGCACAATTCAATTGTAAACAAAGAAACCAATAATAGGAAATTGACTACTAATTATGGAATTGAAACAACCTAATTTAATTAGTCCATTGATTGATCAAGGTTTCCCTAACCCTAGAAATCAGACTACTCACTCATAATTATGAAAATTAAAACAAGAATAGTTGTAAAAACCTTAATTGAATTCATGAAGTAATGAACAATTAAACTAATTAACATAAGCAATTAACTAAATTAATTCAACTAAAGAGATTAAAAAGCATAAATTAACTAAAACAAAGAACAAAAACAGAAAAATTACCAAATTGGAGAAACAATTGAAGACTTGAATTGAATTGAGATTCAATGTTATGAACAAAACCCTAATTTCCCTAAATTAATTTGAGAGAGAAAAGTGCTTAATTCTAAAACCTAAGAGAGTAATTCTAAATTATGAAAAGCATAAGTTGTTTTTCCTAGAAAGTCGTGCCTAATGTACCCAAGTTGGGCTTACAAAGCCTAAGTACGAAGAAAATAAAAGAAAAATAAAAAGTCGGGAAAAACCGTCTGATGCGGGCGCATAGGAGGTTTATGCGCCCGCATCAGACCTCCAGAATGCCCTCTTAGCTGTTTTTCTCCTTAAATGCGCCCGCATGTACATATTATGCGCCCGCATAAGAACGTCAGAAGCTTTATTTTGCTTTCTTTTCTTCTTATTTCTTCATGAGTTCTTTAAGACTTGTTTTATACTTCTTGACACGCATTTCCATGCATCTTCACTCTTATCCCGTCTAAGCTTTCCGGCTTCGTTCCGAGCCTCGGTTTTCGTGCCTGAAATTACAAAACATACCAAAACCGAGCATAACAACCGTGGATGATAAAAATCAACTAAAATGCTCTAAAATTGCCGGAAATCAACCAAACTTAGCGAGACACTTCAAAATAGCTAAAGAACATCAAATGAGCTAAAATAAAGTCAGAATAACAACCACTAGGCATAAAATTGACTCGAAACAGGGGGAAAAACACTATAAAAACCGCATATATCAAATTCCCCCAAGCCAAGCCTTTGCTCGTCCCGAGCAAAGATAACGAAATGACTTTCACCCCATAAAAACATATGCATCACAACTCAAGGATCCTTCCGAGTTTACTAAGATCAAAGCAAGTCAAATGCTACACATTCCTAAGCAAAAGTCAAACAAAGCCAACCAAGCAAGTTTAATGAATCGATGACTAGAATAGCTCACGGGTTGTCACTCCACACAATTGAGCATCTAATAATGTAGCTCACCCTCAACACCCAACCATAACAGAATGAAATGCAAATGCAACAAAGTGTTTAAATGCAAGTTTTTGAGGAACCAAACCCACATCTCACACCTCATGCAAGTGTTTAAGGGTATACACTCAATCCTAAAGTCGACTCGAAATGCAATTAATACTCTACGACCTTGCCAAAAGACTCTTCCACAATCAACCAAAGCATGCACATGAAGATCAAAGAGGACTTTATAAGCTTGTAATGTGAGGCTAGGGTGAAGGGTAGGATAAATTTAGGATAATGTGGCTGAAAATGCGGGGTATACGCATATAAAACATCGGAGACTCACCAACACATCATACAATAACATCAATGTCTCCCATCATCCAATTCCAACCGAATCAAACCAAACTTTTCAATTTTCATTCACTTCACACCTTTATTTTCATTCAAATCACAAATATAAACCAAATTCAAGCTTTTCATTCATCTACTTCAATTTCAACTTGTTTTTCTCTTTTTTTCATTTTTTTTCTTTTCAAATTTCTTTTTTTCTTTCTTTCCTTTTTTTTCTTTTTATTATTTTCCTTTTTTTTTCATTTTAGTTTCACGACTCTTAATAGTTGGCCATTAAGACCAAACTATCACACGTACATAACCGGACTCCAAATCACATTTAGAAACCAACATATTGTGTTTTAAAACACAATTCCAGTCATTGGTACGCAGAGCCTTAATGTGAAACTTATAGAACTCCTGCACATCAAATTTTTTTTTTTTTCAATTCCACCTAATCCTCCATATACACCATCACAACAATCAACAACCACAACAAACCACAACATGACTCCCCCAAGCCAAGCTTGGGCATACAATATGTTATTAAATACCAAGGCTAAAAAGGGTTGTAATGTGGTTAATTTTGTGAGGGATGTAGGCTTAAGAAAACACGGGATCAAGGGAAAGAAAATGTTCAGCATGAAAATCCTAATAATGTATCTGGAGGCTCTAAAATCAATTGAATGCCTCTTATCATGCGCAACATGCAACAAAACTTCAATTAAAAGTTACTAAAGTCCAAAGGCAAACTCAAGATCATAAATGCACCAGGAACTAAGCACACATGAAAAGAATACAATTTAATGTAGCCTATAAGATCAAAAGTGGCTCAAATCCTCCCGCTAACACAGTTCAAGTCCAAGACCCAAGCAAGGTTAGACAGAGTTGACAATTGCAAGGAAGGCTAGCAAATTTAAGACTAAGTCATGCCCGGCAAATCACATAAGTAAACTCATCCAAATACAAGAATCATGAAGTTTCAGAAAATTTAAGCAAATGGGTACATGAAAAGTCAAATCAACGAAAAACCGGGACGAGCAGCCAGCCAATCACAACAAGAATTCTCTTTGGACAGCTAACTACATTAAACTAGGAAAGCAGTACATTTTTTTTTGTCACATGTAAACTCCCGGCCTTAAGGGACGGTACAAACCATGTAACGGTCCTACGAAAGCAGTAAAAACTACACTAGAAATCAAAAAAAGCTATACTAAGAAAGCAAATAAAACATACCTCCCCCAAGCCGGACTCAGCAATGTCCTCAGTGCTGAAGGGAGTAAAGTAAGAGGGAAAAGAGACGGTGGAGGGGTTTAGGGAGTCATAGGGGTATAAAATGATGTATATGGGTAAGAGGAAGAAGTTGTGCAAGAAAAAGAAAGAGGCATGGGTGGTAAATGCTATTACATGTAGCATACACGGATTGAGATTTGACCACCTTGCACTGTTTCGATCATATATAATAAAGTATAATTTGGATTAAGCTGATTCCTGCTTCATTGGAAAGTAGATTCATAGAGCTTTCCAACGGTAGGTCATACGTCTCGTGGAACGTCCTAGAAAAAAAGTTATAACCGTTTCAAAATGATGTTCTTGCGCAGATGCGGGCGGGAAAAAAAATCTGGAATTCTGGAGGTCTGATGCGGGCGCATAAACTTCCCATGCGGCCGCATCAACCTCCGTCACTAAATATTCTGCACTTCTGGGGGTTAGATGCGGGCGCATAAAACCCCCATGCGTCCGCATCTACCCTATTTCACCCGATCACTTTGTTTTCTTCTCTTTGACACTTAACAAATTTTCACTTTCTCTTTTTCACTCACCTTGACCTTTACTTAGACTTTAAACTTCGGAAATCTACCAAAAACCCCTATTTACTCAATTATACCTAAAAACACACAAAAACACACTAACACAAACTAACTAAAAATTACGAAAATAAACCAAAACACACCAAAAATTACGAAAATAAACCAAAACACACAAAAAGAGTTTAAAGGGGATAGAAAGCTCGGGTTGCCTCCCGAGAAGCGCTTGTTTAGGGTCATTCGCTTGGACCAGTTACCTCATAGCTCATGGAGGATCGAAGAGTGAACGTGAACCACATTTAGTTAAATAATCAAAGCAATTAGGAGTTATTGGTTGCTCAAATGCTTCACGTTCCTTGTTAAAAACCTCATCATTTTCGTTTATCATATTACAAGCATGAAAAGATGTTTTCGAGGTTTCCGACGTTTCTTGGGACGGGATTTCCTTTTCTTTTGATCCTGACATAGCTTGTTATTAAAACTATCTTCATCACCTGCAATAGAATCCAAACACACAGAGGCCTCAGAAGATCCTTTTTAGGGGACCGAGGCAAGTCATCAAGAACAATTTCATTAAGAGTAAAATTGCATGACATGATTGTTCTATCATAGTACTTTTCAATGCACTATCAAGGTTGAAGGTAACCTTGTCATCTCCTACAGAAAGAGTCAAATTACCATTTTGACATCAATAACAGCAACTGCAGTGTGTAAGAATGGTCTACCAAGTATAATCGGAATATGAGCATCCTCATCCATATCTAACACAACAAAATCAACAGGAATAAAGAATTTCCCGAACCGGGACATCCTCTAAAATAACCTTTAGGGTATTTCACTGTCCTATTGCCATCTGCGGGTAATGTTAGTGACTTTCAAAGCACCCATATCAAGCTTTCTACAAATAGACAGTGGCATAACACTAACACTGGCTCCTAAATCACATAAAGCTTTGTCAATAAACAGGGGGCCAATGTTACAGGGAATAGAGAAACTTCCTGGGTCCTTTAGTTTTGGTGGTGACTTGTTTTGCAATATGGCACTAAAAATCCTCCGTGAGTGCTACGGTCTCCACTACATTCAATTCGCGTTTCCTGCTCAAAATGTCTTTCAAGAACTTAGTGTAGGTAGGAACTTGAGTGATTAAATCAGTAAATGGAACAGTAACTTGCAGATTTTTAACAATAGCTAAAAATTTACTGAAATGGTTATCGTTTTCCCTGGTTACCCTGTTCGGAAAGGGCAACCTAACCTGTGATTTCGGGATAGTATCAACCGGTGTATCATCTGCTTCTCCTTAGGTGCTTCAGCCTCCTTATCTGGAACTGCATCTGAATCTGCAATCACCTCATCTCCGGTCTTCTCAGCTCCACCTGAACATCAGAATTAACATTATCAGTAGGCATTTTCGGACCTTCATAAGCAGCTCCACTCCTCAAGGTAATGGCATTGACATGATCCTCGGGGGATTCTGTGATGCCTGTGATGCTGGGGGTGTGGGCTATGATGGAAGGTGGCCTGGTTGCCTTTGAGAGTTGATGTGCAAACGAGGATCTGAGTTTCCAAATCTTGTTATGAGCTTGCATCGCCTCCATATTTTTCTGCATTTGCAAATCATATCTTCAACTCCGAGATTTCTCCACTAGGTTGAGGTGGCATTGGCGGTGCTGGTAGTGGTGGTTGCTAAAACCTGGGGGTGTGGTGGTACATATCTCTGCATCTGCTGGGGTGCCTGCTGGGGTGGCATGGCTGCTGAGGGTTCGGACATTGTGTTGTTCTTGTAAGAAAAGTATGGGTGACCTTCCAGCCCGGATTGTATGTATTAGAGTATGGATTGTTTTTAAGGCTTGAAAGGCACATACTTGTTTACTGAACTAGTACAAGACTGGGAATTATGAACGAAAGAACCACAAGAATCACAGAAAGGATCAGTGCATCCCGAAAGTGCAGCTAGGGTGATGGTGGGGGAGCTGTAGTGCCGATCTTATCCGCTTCTGACTTATGGCATTTATTGTGCAGCTAAACTTTCATACTTATCATCAACTACATGTTTCCCACCCTTCTTGGAATGCCCTTAAGGTACCAAACGGAATTATGAGTAGCAATTCATCAATCAATTCATATGCAGGTTGACTTCTTGGTTCATAAACCGACCATTAGCAGCAGAATCTAGCAAAGCCCTACTCTCATTACCCAACCCCTTGTAGAATGATTGAACTAGGAACCATTTCTCAGCCCATGATGAGGACACATTCTCAATAACTCCTTAAACCGTTCCCAGGCATCATATAATGAATCATCTGTCTCCTGATTGAAGTTAGTGATTTGGCTTCTCAATAAGGCAGTTCTCTGTGGTGGGTAGTATTTCCTCTGAAAAGCAAGAGCTAAATCCTCCCAACAATTATGGTGGCCATATTGAGATCATTCAACCAGGTTCTAGCCTTGTCTTTAATGAAAACGGAAAAATTCGCCTTCTAAGTAGTCCTTAGAGACATTCATTTGCTTGATAGTATCACAGTATGAAGGAAATTCTGTAAGTGTAAATTCGGATCTTCCTTCAATGTCCCTGAAAACTGATTTTGTTTAACCATGTTCACAAGAGCTGGTTTCAGTTCAAAGTTGGCAGCATCGGTATCAGGTACTGAATAACCTCCAGCCATGGACTCCGTACTAGGTAAGGAATAGTCTCTCAATGAACGGGCCGCAGGTGGCGGTGGTGGTGGAGGCGGTGGTCCTCACCCTGTCCTTCTCCTTCGGCAGCCATTTCAACTTCTAAATACCCTTCAAACAGCGGATTGAAGGTGAACTCGAAAAACTGAGACAAGTCAAAAAGTTTCCTCCCACAGATCGGGGAAGAAAAATTCGGCGTACTACGTCTCAACCGTTTCAGAAACAACGCTCGGGCTCAGGGAAGATGTAGTATCAGGCTCGTGGTCGTTTTGCATAAACCTATGAACCTGCACACAATATAAACTCCGAGCAAAGATAAGAAATAGCCCCAAAGAACTGAATGTTCTTGAGACTAAGAAAAAATAAAAAAAACAGTAAAAACCCGACTAATAGAATTAAAAATTGCTTCCCCGGCAACGGCGCCAAAATTTGATCAGGCTATCGCACACCTATCAAAGTAAACCAAACGACACAACTAATGTAGCTAGGGTAGTAAGGATCGAATCCTCAGGGAAGCAGTTGAACTCTATTAGTTCTAAAAAGCCTAAAATGTATAAAGAGCCTTGGTCGAGAAGTATGACTATCTAACTAACTATTGACTAATTACCAACTAATTACTGGAAATGCCGAAGATAACAATAAACCAAGCCTAGGGTCATTCGGGTCACCAAGAACAACTAATGGATTCACTAACAAAGATCGTTCAATCTCACAATTATCGTCAAATTAGGGCTCACTAATTCTCTCGAATCTAGACTCCCTCGAAACTCATCTAGCGGCTCTCGCTCATGCCTAGACTAATTTCGCCTATTATTCAGTGGTCTTATTGTGGTATTTTTACCTCTCGGCATCAAATTCAACAATTACCAGAATTACAACTAAATCTGCGCACAATTCAATTGTAAACAAGGAAACCAATAATAGGAAATTGACTAATAATTATGGAATTGAAACAACCTAATTTAATTAGTCCATTGATTGATCAAGGTTTCCCTAACCCTAGGAATCAAACTACTCACTCATGATTATGAAAATTAAAGCAAGAATAGTTGTAAAATCCCTAATTGAATTCATGAAGTAATGGACAATTAAACTAATTAACATAAACGAATAACTAAATTAATTAAACTAAAGAGAATAAAAAGCATGAATTAACTAAAATAAAGAACAAAACAGAAAAATTACCAAATTGAAGAACGAATCGAAGACTTGAATTGAATTGAAAATCAAAGTTATGAACAAAAACCCTAATTTCCCCTAAATTAATTTGAGAGAGAAAAGTGCTTAATTCTATATCCTAAGAGAGTAATTCTCCATTATGAAAAGCATAAGTTCTTTTTCCTAGAAAGTCGTGCCTAATGTACCCAAATTGGGCTTACAAAGCCTAAGTACGAAGAAAATAAAAGAAAAATAAAAAGTCGGGAAAAACCGTCTGATGCGGGCGCATAGGAGGTTTATGCGCCCGCATCAGACCTCCAGAATGCCTTCTTAGCCCTTTTTCTCCTTAAATGCGCCCGCATGTACATATTATGCGCCCGCATAACAACGTCAGAAGCTTTATTTTACTTTCTTTTCTTCTTATTTCTTCATGAGTTCTTTAAGACTTGTTTTATATTTCTTGGCACGCATTTCCATGCATCTTCATTCTTATCCCGTCTAAGCTTTTCGGCTTCGTTCCGAGCCTCGGTTTCCGTGCCTGAAATTACAAAACATACCAAAACCGAGCATAACAACCGTGGATGGTAAAAATCAACTAAAAAGCTCTAAAATTGCCGGAAATCAACCAAACTTAGCGAGACACTTCAAATTAGCTAAAGAACATCAAATGAGCTAAAATAAAGTCAGAATAACAACCACTAGGCACAAAATTGACTCGAAACAAGGGGAAAAACACTATAAAAACCACACATATCAAGTAGTTTAATCAAATAATCCTTTATTCATGTTAAATTTTTTTATTAGTGAACATATCTCTCTCTTTTTTTCAAAAAAAAAATCTTTGGACTCTTGGTGTTAATGGAAATATGGGCACTAAAGACATCAATTAAGGTAGATAAAAATGCAAAATTTCCCAATGCACAAAAAACAGACAAAATGGGCCGCAATTCAAAATCACTAACAGACATCCAATAATTTATGGGCCTCATGTCCCCCTAATTTTGCGGTGTTGTCTAAAATCCATAAAGGAGGGTAAAATAAAAATACAAAAAGTGAAAGAGTGAAAATCATGGTTACAAACTTATGATGATTGAGAAATGAGAATTTTGAGATTCATTATGCATGTCTACATGCATGGACATTACATTGTTAAATTTGATTTAGTTGTAATTGTTGTGGATTTTTAGCCCATGATGATTTTTTGATGTTATAAGCAAGAATATAGCCATAGAAAAGAAAAGGAAAAAAGAGAGAGTAAGATTGTGTTCACTTCAACTTATTTTTCCTTATCTGAAATTATTTCAGTTAAACTGAACTTATTTTTACTTATCTGAATTTATTTTTGCTGAACTGAACTTACATGAACAATTTATTAAGGATTGAAACTTATTTTTGTTGATTTAAACTTATTTTGCTGAACTGAACTTATTTTTGCTGAAAATAAATAAAAATAAGACGAGATGAACATAGCCTAATTTGTTTGTTTATAATCTTCAAAAACGACAAAAATATTTGATCATTAAACAATTTTATAATATACTTCCATAACTAAGTTAAAATCGTAGTACAAATCATAGTCTCGCAATAAAACTTACCCCATGAATCATAATTTCTTTCATATCTCAAAGCTAAATTTCAAACTTGGTACGACATTGAACCTCGATTTTAGTTTCAGATTTAGCCATTTAGGATTTCTTGAATGAAAGAGGGGGGAAACAATAGTTGATATTTTTTATAGACAATTTCACTATCATCCCCATAATTGAAACACATAATGTGGACCAATTGGGACCACTCACACCTTATAAAAGCAATAATAAACATATGCATGCTCTAAACTGAAGAATAATTTGACTGTTATTTTCTCCCATCTAAATCTCCTTTTATTTTGAAAACTAATTTTTTGTACTAAAAAAAAAAAAAAAAACACTAAATTATAAAATAATTCATCTTTTTTTTTTCTCATGCACACTCCCACCATCACTAGCCCACCTTTTCTTGTCCTTTTTAACACAAAAAAAATAAAAAAAATAAAATAAAAACATCTTATATCTTCTCTTTTGTTGAAATAAATAAACAAACTAATTAAAGATTAAATTAAAATGAAGTTTGTAAAATGTCATTTCTAAGAGTCCACTTTTCTCTTTATTTTGCATGTCATATTGTCATGTGTGGTGTGACTTATGAACGTGCAAGTGCAACCACCACAATGAACCAAACCTAAATTATTGTGCTCCCCAATTTTTCTCAATGATACACTGATCCCCTCCGCATGCTCTCTGCCTCTATTATTTTCAATGCTCAATTATATAGTATTATGAATGACTACTCTTGCTAAGCTAGTAGGCAAGTGTCGGGACAAATCCAAAAACTCGTTTTCGTGTCGTTAGTCAAGTCGAGCTCATTTTTATGCTAGTATAACGGACCGTTTCAGTGAAAGGATGGTTCAATACTTGAAATGGTTTATACAGGAAATCAATCAATCAGATAACATACAATTGAGTACTTCGTTTAAAGATGGTGACTTGGGAATAGTCGGTATGAAGATTATCTTATCGGAGGGAGTATACCTGTATAATGTGAATGCGGGTGATAGAGAACTTGGATTCAAGTGAGAGGCTTTTGAATAACTATATTTCATAGACTAAATTAGATAACACATACACAAGATGCCTATATATGACAGCAAAAATCAAGAATTCCAAACTAATGAGAAGGGAAAATCGAGTATACTCGCCTTTCTCTTCAATTCTTCCCTTTTTTTTTTCCCTATCTTTTTACTAAAATTGGAAGTTTCTCCCATTTTCTCTATGCATCAATTTTCTCTACCCTCGTCTTCTCTTGGACGAGCGGAAGAGGTTGATCCTGGCGCAACCCCTACGGCCTGACCGTGGGAAAACCTTTGCAACTGTATCATACGAGAATAACATCCATCTGGATAATTCTTCAACAGATGGTTATGTGATCCTTGCTCTGCTACTTTCCCTTCTTCGATGACCGCAATGACATGGGCATTTCTAATGGTCGATAGTCTGTGGGCTACCACAATTGTCGTCTTTCCTGAGCAAGCACGGTCTAAGGCTTCCTGAACAGACCTTTCAGATTCTGCGTCAAGTGCACTGGTAGCTTCATCGAGCAACATTATCTCTGCCTTCTTAACAAAAGCCCTAGCAAGGGCAATCCTCTGCTTTTGTCCACCAGAGAGTTGGACTCCCCGCTCTCCTACCTGAGTCTTGTAACCCTCAGGCATGGATGATATGAACTTGTGGGCATTTGCCAAGGTTGCTGCTTCGATCACCTCTGTTTCTGTTGCATTTTCATTACCATACTTGATATTCTCATAGATAGTGGTAGCAAAGAGGCATGGTTCTTGAGGAACCAATGCTATGTGCTGCCTTAGAGATTTTAGGTTGTATTTTCGGATGTCCTTACCATCGATCATCACTCTCCCAGATGATGGATCATAAAATCTAAGCACAAGGGAAATGACTGAACTCTTACCACATCCACTAGGACCCACTAAGGCAAGAATCTTTCCTGCTCGAGCTCGCAAGCTAAGGTCTTGGAAGACAGATATGTCGGGACGTGTAGGGTAGGAGAAGTCAACATGCTTAAGTTCCACCTCTCCTCTGAGGCGTTCAGGAACAGGTGTAGCATCTGGATTATCGGGTTCAATTTCAGTTTTTCGGTCAAGAAGCTCAAAGACTGATTTCATTGCACGCCCTCCCTTGATGAAATCAGGTGCCAAGGTCAAGGTTTCAGCAGCACCATTGGCAGAGACCATAAGTACCATGAAAACCCGAATAGTCTTCGAGAAGTCTGAGATACCGTGCTTAACAAGCCAAGAAGCATACCAGAGACCGAGAGCATAGGAAGCATAAAGGGCAAACTGAGCAATCCCATATCCACTACCTGCAATCTGCCCCTTCCAGAAACATCGCCTTAAAGGAGTTTCGAGATTGCTCGTAAAAAGGCCTACAATCTTCACTTCTGAGTTGAATGCAGCTACAGTCCTGACATTTGACACCGCTTCTCCAGCAAGCTGTGTGGCCTTGGCATGGGCAGCCTCTAGGTCTCCAGAGAACCCTTTCAGAAACATTTTCTGTTAACAAAGTAATATACGTTAAGAAATATCACCCGTCATAATCAAATCAACAAATGAAGCCGCTGTTTTGGTTAGCAGTAAATCACATGGAAAGTTCATGGTGTCACAGTCATCCTTTATTTCAAGTTTACACCTTACAAACATGGCATGTTCTTCAATTCATAAGCAACAATTTTAGCTGTGAAGTACCAAGTACAATGCAAAACATGACTAGATTATTAGTATTTGCTAAGTGTTAGGTTCATGCTCCCCACTAGGAAAAAGTAGGATGGGGTCGAGGGGCCATGCTCTATATGATTGAAACTTTTGAAAGAATGTTCTATCCAATCATAATATTTCAGGACTAAAATCAATCACAAGTTCAAAGTACGTCTTGTTATCCCTTTTTTATTCTCTGCTATGTTAAACATTTAGCTTAAAGGATAACAAACCTGAAGAACAGTAGCAGCAACAACAACAGGGAAGACGGCAATGAGTACCAGGGCAAGGCGCCACTGCAAAACAAATCCAGCAGTACAAGCAACAAGCATGAGGGCAGAGTTCTGCATTATAACAGAAATCCGGTCTCCAATAGCTGACCGGACATTGTTTGCATCAAGAGAAAGCCGAGCAGCAATTCGGGCACTCTCATTTTCTTCCTGGTCAAACCATGCCATCTCGTTCTTTATTACAGCCGCCATCATTTTCTCTCTCACTCTTTTCGTGAGATTCTCCCCAACCACGTCCCAGAAGAAATGTTGGAGTGTGTTAAAGATTAGTGCAGCGGATGAGAGTCCAATTAGTAAATAGCAATACTTAGCGATTTCTCTGATCATGAAAGCATGATCTGGGTTATAGTACACGCTCAAGACAGCACTTAGAACATACGCAAAGAAGGCACTGAGTGAACCACAGATGACGGATCCCACAGAACCAACTAAGGCGTACGGCCATTCAGGAGCATTCATTTTAGCAAGACGCCAAAAAGAATTGGCTTGATCCTTGAATGCAAGTTTCTCAAGCCTGTAACTTGCATGGTTGGCATCAAGAGAGAGACTAAAATCAGAGGTGGAGAAATCAGAAAGCCGACGTGAATAAGGTGAACGCCCATAAGAAGAGTTTCGTGTGATAATTGGTGAGCTGACCGAGTTTCTGGCACTTGAAGGCCTGCATAATAAAGTACAAGGTCGGTTATAAGCATGACAGACCTCCTAAAGGCATGGAGTGTCACCTCAAATAAAAAATAAACCTTATTTACCACTTTCCCTTCATTTAGAACCTTTACAAAATATTTGAAAACCCGTGTTCAAAAAGTTTAAATTTGCCTCAGAAACCGCTATAAAGATCAATTTCAACTAAGCTGTAGTGTTAATAGAAAGTACCTGGCACTACTTTTTCTGGCGTTATGCAAAGCTGTTTCATGAGCTGCTTCTTGCATGCGAATGAGCTTGCCATAAACACTACTATCCCCTTTCATCATAAGTTCGTCATGGGTTCCAATCTCAGTTACACTTCCCTGCTGAAGTACAGCTACAAGATCAGCTTTGCGAATGGTGGACAGACGGTGGGCAATAACAAGAGTAGTTCTGCCTATCATAAACCGATCAAGGGCCTCTTGGACGAGCTTCTCTGATTCGGAGTCTAATGCACTTGTTGCTTCATCTAAAAGCAGTATTGCAGGGTTCTTAAGCATTGCCCTTGCAATAGCAATTCTTTGTTTTTGCCCTCCGGAGAGCTGCAAACCTCTCTCCCCTACCTGTCATATTCATAACAGTTACGTTTTTAGTTTTTGATAACCATATTCTTATTATTTTTAGGGTGAGTTAATGTTAAAACATAAGGACCCAAGATAAAAGTACATCAAATCAATTAAATTTTCTTTAATAAAGTAATTATTGGCTTTTTCTCATTTGAAGTTGGTGCTTCTGTTTTATGCTTGTTGTCATATAGTTATTCCAAAGGAAAATATAACCCTGAACACAACAGCTATCCATAGAACCCCTTTTTTCTGATAACTAATGGGTCAATCATAATATGACATAGTTTATAAATTTGGTACGGCGTATATTTCTATAGAACAGATATGATATCCCAGAATCTTGCTTGATTCCCAGACATAATTAATTATTTATATATACATGTTTGGGGTGAAAGAATTCTCATTTCCCACATCATAGTATATTGGTTCAACAAGTACTTTGAAAAAGGATCTTTTAAATCTACAGCGACCCACAAATTGAGGGAGTTTATCGATGAGAAGAAGAAACTTCGGTAGTGGAAACGAAGTTTTATATTAAAATCCTGCCCCCGAACTCACTCAAAAAAAATGGGAAAAGATAAAAAATTGACGAAGAGCATAATTAGTACTAATCTAATAGATAATCAAGAAAGAGATAATGAAATAAAAAACAAAAAAAATGGGAAGCACTGATGACTGGAAATATAATACTAACTGACAATTGCTCTAGTCCAAAATGGTCCTTGTTTCTCAAGAGTAAAAGAGTATGCTATAAATATTAGCACATGCATTGTTGACTGGGACATGTTACCTTTTCTTTAAATGTATGACCAAACTTCTCTTGCGTTGACTTTTTGGAAATGAAATAAGGATTAAGTTATGTTTGTTGACCAATTAATCCCCAATTTGAGTGATACTTTGTATAAGAAAATCTCTCACCAAACTATGTACTACTAGTAATACATGAAATAAATTCTTTAAGGGTGTGAAAATGAATCAATCAATGATTAACATAATGCTACTCTAAATAGTACTCTTTACCAAGTAAAAGAGTTCATCCAAGGTTAAATACGAGATTAATCATTAACCAAAACTTATGCTACTCGGACTCTTTCATTTACTTTCCAGTACTTGTGTAGCTACTGACACTTCACCTAAGGACCAGTATCGTCGTGAACATTTACCCTCGAACAGAATAGCAATAGAGTATTAGACCATCATACACACATACATAAAGACTCACATTGACAAGTATAAGAATCAAAATGCGAGATCTAACCTGGGTGTCATAGCCATCGGGAAGCTTAGTGATAAATGAATGGGCATTGGCAACTATAGCAGCTTCTTCAACCTCGACCAAGCTAGCGTCTGGTCTTCCTAAAAGTATATTCTCTTTAATGCTAGTGGCAAACAAAGCAGGCTCTTGGCTCACTAAACCGATTTGTTGCCTTAACCATTTAAGCTTTAGTGTTTTTATGTCATGCCCATCTAGAAGGACTTGTCCTGAAATATATATCAATAATGATAATCATTACCATTACACTATACAGCATCAAACAAATAACAACCCAATTGAAAATGCTATAAATCAGTAGGAATTAAATCATTAAAAAAATTTACCGTCCATGGGATCATAAAATCTCTCAATGAGAGAGACCACGGTACTTTTTCCAGAACCACTACTACCAACTAGAGCAATGGTTTTTCCAGCAGGTACAACGAGACTGAAATTGTTAAGAATTTTCACATCTAGCCTAGACGGATATGCGAATTCCACATTTTTTAGCTCGATTAGCCCGGTTACTGATCCTAATTCAATCCCTGATTCCTTGATTCGATCGATGCTTGGTTTGTGATCAATCACCATAAAAATCTTTGCAGCTGCAGCTTTTGCCTTCGCAAATGCACTCATACTTGGAGCTGATTGTCCCAAACCTCTGATTGACCAAATTAGTACAGCTTTAATTCAAAGATCATGGCAAAAAACCTTTCTACAAGAAATTGGAGATAGTTAATGAAGAGAATGAACTTACATTCCACCAATCATAACTGCAAACATAGTAGCTATGGCAAGACCTCCATTTGTTAAGTGGTGCCTCACAAGATAGCCTCCATACCAAAGAAGAAGAGCATAACAGCAGAACACAACGAAATAGGTTCCTCCCAATCCCATACCCTTTGCAAGTCCACTCTTGTATCCAAGCTTTTGGGCAATTTTCAATGCAGAGGAGTAAGTCTCTAGCGCTTTTGATTCACCAACGAATGCAAAAACAACCCGAATTTGAACAATTGTCTGCAAATTTGGCATCAAAATGAGAAATATCCAGACAAACAAAAATACTAAAAGAGATCCTACTATAACGATCAAATACTCTTCATAGAATTCTACAAGTTTCTATAAATTCAGCACTAAATGAGAGCAACTCAGATCACGAAATTACCAAAAGATATGCTCAAAAATGATCAAAATTTATGAAACATTCAAACATTCTTCATTGAATTGCACAATTGTCCAAGAATTGTAAAACCAGCTGACAGAATTCAAACTTTCAAACATGAATTTTGCTATACGGAATCAAAAAAAGCCATCAGCCTATATCCTCTCCCTTCATTCTTCCCAGTCTAACGCCTAATTTTCCTCAAAGGCACATACTCAAGAGGCTCAATTTTTTGAGACATTCACAAACATAATGAAATCGTACCTGTTCAACAATATTTCCAGCTTGTGACATAGCACCTTGGCTCTTGGTAGAGAGCTTAGCTAATGTTGTAGTGTGGATCCCACCAATAACAGCAATTAGAGGAACAACAGCAAGAGTTACAAGAGCTAATTGCCACACAGCAGTGAATCCAACCACAAAACCAGTCACAAATGTTGCCAAGTAATGAATGAAACTACCCAACTGTAACAACACATCAAACAAAAATCACATCAAAAAATTCAGCATTTCTTCATTTCATCTCAAAATTTCTCGAATTAATAAGAAATTAAAAAAATCATAATTAATAAACTAATAAAGTTTCAACCTTTTCACTTATGGCATCTTGTACAAGAGCAGCATCAGTGTTAATAGCAAAAACTATGTCAGAAGTTCTAACTTGAGTATCAAAGTACTGAATGTCCTGACTTAATGCTGCTTCTAAGTACTTGATCCTCATTTTTGTTGATTGTCTCTCTCCAGTCCACATCCAACAAGCAATTTCTGTCAAAAATCCCAAAAAAATAAAAATAAAAACCCTCATTTAATTGAATTGCAAAAATGGTAGAAAATTTATGAGCTTAAACCCCAAATATAGAAGAAAAATCCCACAAAAAAAAAAAAAAGAAAAAAAGAAAAAAAAAAAACCTGCCCATGATGAGGCCCATATTGCTGCTCCAACCACAAGGAAGTAATATGCATACTGCAAAGTAAACAACACCAAAAATTTGTGATCTTTTTATGTGTTTTTGATAAAATTAGAAACAATATCAATCACAACACAAAGTAATGTGTATACTACAAATTAAGCAACACCAAAAAGCTTTGATTTTTAACATTTCATCCAAAAAAAATCAAATTTTTTTTATAGTTTTTTGATAAAAATTAGTAACAATTACAATCACAAAACAAAGTAATATGCACACTAAAAATTAAGCAACACACCAAAAAACTCCAATCTTCATTATTCCAACCAAAAAAAATCAAATTTACATGGGGTTTTGAAAAAAAAAAAAAACTAGGAACAATCACAATCACAAAACAAAGTAGTATACAATCTACAAATTAAACACCACCAACAAGCTTCAATCTTTAACATTCCATAAAAAAAAAAATCAATTTTTTAAGTGTTTTTGACAACAATTCAAAACTATTACAATCACAAAACAAAATTTAAAGCATCAATCTTTACAAATTTTTATGGGTTATTCACGAAACAATTACAATCACAAAAACAAAGCATAATAATAAAAAATAAATAAATAAANAAAAACCCCCCAAAAAAAAAAAAAAGAAAAAAAGAAAAAAAAAAAACCTGCCCATGATGAGGCCCATATTGCTGCTCCAACCACAAGGAAGTAATATGCATACTGCAAAGTAAACAACACCAAAAATTTGTGATCTTTTTATGTGTTTTTGATAAAATTAGAAACAATATCAATCACAACACAAAGTAATGTGTATACTACAAATTAAGCAACACCAAAAAGCTTTGATTTTTAACATTTCATCCAAAAAAAATCAAATTTTTTTTATAGTTTTTTGATAAAAATTAGTAACAATTACAATCACAAAACAAAGTAATATGCACACTAAAAATTAAGCAACACACCAAAAAACTCCAATCTTCATTATTCCAACCAAAAAAAATCAAATTTACATGGGGTTTTGAAAAAAAAAAAAAACTAGGAACAATCACAATCACAAAACAAAGTAGTATACAATCTACAAATTAAACACCACCAACAAGCTTCAATCTTTAACATTCCATAAAAAAAAAAATCAATTTTTTAAGTGTTTTTGACAACAATTCAAAACTATTACAATCACAAAACAAAATTTAAAGCATCAATCTTTACAAATTTTTATGGGTTATTCACGAAACAATTACAATCACAAAAACAAAGCATAATAATAAAAAATAAATAAATAAATAAAAGAATACCTTCAACACTTCATGCATCATTTTATCAGGATTATCAGCATAAGAGCCAAAAGAGTTAACAAGATCAGCAAAAAATCTAAGAAAAAGAGGCAAAGCACACCCATGAACAAAAGCACCAAGTGAACCTATTCCCATTAAAATACAATCCAATTTATCAGCAAATCTGAATAATTCTTTAAACCCAACTGCTGGAGGTCCATCTTTTATTACTTCTTCTTCTTTATTATTATTATTATTATTATTATTATTATTATTTTCACCACCATTTACTGAATTTACTACTTCCATTTCTTTCTCTCTCTTCATTTGCTCACTAATCTTTGTTTCTCTCTCTAGATTTTTTTGAGCACTTGATAGCTCAATTCCTTGCATTTCTGACCATCTCCATTGCTCTATTGTATTTATCTCTTTAGAATCTTGTGACATTATTTATAGAAAAAATAAAATAAATTTTAAAAAAAAAAAAAAAACAAAAACCCAAATTTTGAGCTTCTTTTATAAGCCTTAAATTTAATTAAATGAATTGAGTTAAGGAGAAGATGATGAAACTTTTTTAATAATAAAATAAAATAACCCCACTTCACAATTCTCTCTCACAAAGGTGGGATTTTTTTTATTTTAATTTTTTATTTTTTGGATTTTTTTGGGTGTTGTTTAATTTAATTAAATGCTTTGAAAACTTGTTTAAAACACCATCCCAAGAATAGCAGACATTAATTTACTACTGCTAAGAATTTACATTTGTTTCTGTGTTAATTTTTTTTTTTTTTTTTAGAGAGAGAAAGTTAGTTTTTTTTTTTTTTTCAAGTGAGTGAGTGAGTGACAGAATGTTTCATTCATTCATTAGTTTGGTTGATTGTTCTGTAGAAGAAAGAAGAAAAATAAAATTAAAAAAAATAAAAACGAAAAAAGGAAATTAAAAAAGGGAGAGAGAAAGTGACATATGATAAGGTAAAGATGAGAGAGAAAGAGTGCGATGTAGAAAAGGTTTTTCAGACAAAAAATACTGTTGTGTGAATGCTTCATGGATTGTTTTTTTTTACTATGAAATTCATGTTTTTTTTTGTTATTATTGTTTCAAAGTTTTAAATTTTGTTTAGTTCATAAAGTTTTAGTTTAGTAAGAACTAAACTAGTGAAAATTAAGTTTATATATTGTATTCCCTTTGTTTCGATGTGTTTGCTAATTGCTATGTTTACTTTTTCGACAGTTTTCAATATACTTGTTTAAACCTTTAATATTTTTCATTACTTTTTTTTTTAAATTACGAAAAATTAATATTTAAAAACTACACAGATAGACAAATGTAACACTAACTCTAGGCAATAATTCATTACACATATTTGTAAGAAGACTTTGAGTATTGTTTTTGGAGTTTTTTACTTGGGTTTTTTTGGATTTATTACTCCATACTTTAATTTTCTACTGTGAAAAGGTTGTATTTGGATTGACTTTTACCTTATTTGTTTAAGTTATAGACCACTAGGTCTAATAATAAGTCGTCTTTTAGTTGTATCATTCGAAACAAAGGACTTTGGTTCTATTTCACATTTTCATGTAAACTTTGACACTTTTTGGTTGTTTACTTGTTTTTGTATGCATGGATGAATATCAACCATGTTTTGCAAACAATAATTCAACAATTTAGTTGTAATCAATTGACATCTTTTCCATTTATTTTATCTCAAATTGTTACAATTAAATTATTACTAAGGTAATAGGCAAAATCAATGAAAAGTAAGAACTAAGAAGGCGTATGAAATCCAATGTTATGAGATATACGTGACATAGTAAAGTAGACTCAATTACTCAAAAAAAAAAAAAAAAGACTCCATGCTCTCACATAAAGGTGGCTGTGGGTATGATTGGGCCGACCCGGAGGCGGCATGGCATGAGAAACGAAGATTGAGTTGCGCTGTGAAAAAATTAAAAGAAATCGGTTGCATGCGGGTCATATGATTTTTTGGCCCATTAACACGTCTCACGAACGAATTTTAATAGTAACAAAATTAATAAAATATATAAATAAAAATAATGAACAATAAAATTAATTGTATATAATGTTAACAAAAATTAGTTAAACAATAAATTAGTTAATTAAAATTAAACAATTTTTCTAATTAATTAAAGAAGAACAATTTTGACTTATGGACAGGCACGACCCGCTAGGCACATAGGTTGTGTTGTATCATAGTCTAGGATATGTCATTTAGCGGAACGACACGACACAACATGCCACGACACCCCATAGGACCTGATCTGGCACGATCTACGATGTCACGATTTCCACCTATACTCTCACATTTCCGCTCGAAAAAAGATATGTCTCCGCAAACGCTAGTAATAGTAAGAATTAAACTTATAGCCTTAAGGTATTTATCATAGTCTCAAATCTCACCAACCATACCAAGCAAACTTCATGTCTTGCTCAAATTGCTCTTCAAATGAAATTTGCTTGGGTTAATTTAATATATTTCATAATCCAATGCAATTGAAGTGATTTTTTTTATTAGGGGCAATGTAAAATGACTAGAGTGTTCATTACATCAGTAGAATTTTGGACTGCCAAAGGATTGAGTATCAATTTTCAACCGTCAAAAGGTTAAAAATATATCCACCAATAATCAGTGTATTCATACTAGTCATAAGTCATAACTCTAGAGCACTGCTTTCAAGCAAATTTCAATTTAGGTAGATATCAACGTAAGAATTAGTTAACCCACGGTTTCTTATCCTAATTGCAGAAAAATAACACCGCTTATGCACTTAGCAATAAATAATCAATCCACCCTTTAAGTCTTCAACTCTTTTGCCTTATTATTTAATCACTTCCAACCTCTCTAGCTTGGGGTTTAGATTGGCCGGAGTTTCACCCACATTTATCTCTTATTTAGTATCGGATTCATTTATCATCTCATTTACATCCGATATATTCATCTATCTAAAAAAGTTTCGGCTACATGCTCGAGTAGATGGATTAGGGGATGATGGTCAAGTACTAGTATATGTTGATGAACTTCCTATTTAGTATCGGATTCATCCGCCATTCATTTATCATCTCATTTACATCCGATCTATTCATCTATCTATCTAAAAGGTTTCGGCTACATGCTCGAGTAGATGGATTAAGGGATGATGGTCAAGTACTAGTATATATTGATGAACTTCTACACAAATGGTATAGCGGTATAACCTAATTACTCAAGCCACACACCATTGGTTTTCATTTTTATTTTATTTTTTCTAGGTATTTTATTCTTAAAATTAGGTAAAATGTACGTACTTAGTGTTATATGTGTTCATCAAATAGGGTCCAAGTCAATTTGTCAACCCTATATCCAATACGCACTATACCTGATACATGATTTAAAAATATAATGCTTCCCAACTACTTACGTCAAGGCTTCTAATTTACCTGACTACAAGTATTTAATTGAGGTTTTGAAAATTACTTATACAGTTATATAGTTGATAGGCCAAATTAAAATAATTGATGCAAAATCCATTGTGCCAATAATTGGCAATTGTTCTCTTGAAAGAATTAATTTGACCAAAGGAATATAATCAAACTACGTATTAGTCAAAAATAGAACAAAATTACAAGTTAAATATATATATATATATATATATATATATATATATATATATATATATAATTACCAATAATTGAAATAGCTATTCCAAACATTAATGTGTTTTAGTGTGACTAATACCCTACTTATGCTTGACTAATGTTTCTAGTAAGAACATATGATCCAAAACCAACTTCCAACTACCTGTATTCCATTCTATGAGTAATTTATATTAAAGTACAAAATTAAAGGGTTTAAAAAATAATTAGTACTAGCTAAATTAAATCGTATGCCATATCTTCTGATTTATTTTTACAGCAAATTACTCCACTTTGTTTTCTACTACAAGTACTAATTGTAACCACTTGATAATAATAATAATGTTACTGCTTAATTACTGATTTACTGATCTGTTTCTGATTAGTTTGTCAGACTAATTACTTAACTAAAAATAATTAGTGTACTAATAATGTACTATCTTATTATGTTATTTTCTTTAATACAGATAGATGCTTTTCAGAGCAAAAGTACTTTAATTGTAAAATTTCTGGCATGTATAAATAAAAATGACTGTTCTAATTTATTCATAAACAAACTGCGATCATGGTTTACTTTGCAGAGAAAATGATTTGTAAATACTATATAAAGCCCTTTTTCACTTTCTCTCTTTCTTTTATTTAATATTTTAATCTCAAAGTTTTGCTTGATTAAGAAACGTATGTTCAATTGTTTTATTAGAGGTTTGATCCATTAATGTTCGATTTAAACTTATTTGAATGTCGATATTTACATAGACAAGTATTTAGTTATTTATCGTAAAAAAATGTATACTATTCAAAAATATATAAGAGGAATTAAACAAGAAGACGTATACGACTATATTTTTCTTACTTAAGCTTGCGCGCAAAAACCCTTTTCACTACCTTCAATCAAGAAGTAATGTAAATAGTAGCAGAAAGATTAATACTCATATTAAGTAAGAGCAATTGAAGCAAGAAGTTACAAATTAATTAAGTACATAGTACAAAACATGAAAAAACAAAGCTTAATTCATTCTTAAATTTTAAAATTGTTCCTTAATAAATTGATGTAAGCACTAATACATTCTAAAAATATAATACGAGACCAATTTAATTCGATCTTTCAACATTTATACATTATAAGGACTTATTACAAAAAAGAAGAAAGTTTAAGTTGTACATTTGTACTAGCTAGAGAATGAAAGACAAGTTACGGATGGAAATTTCTGTTATAGGAGTAATCCACTTTTATGAAATAGTTGATGCTTGATTAATACTCCACAAAAAATATGAGCACAAAAGCCATGAATATGTGCAGTTAAGATGTCACTTTCTGTAATTAGGCTCTCTAACAAATTAAAATAAAATTATTTTTAATTTTCTCCTCACTTTATTTACGGGATTTCCACGCTCCTTGTACGGCTTGTCCCCTCTACCTTCATCTATTATCAAATGACAAGGGACCTCTCATTTTTTTTCCATTTTGTAACGTTCAATTGTCTCGTAACTAAATGATTAACCGAAAGTATTTTGGCAATTTGATATGACATATATATATATATATATCGTGTCATTTTTCTATTTTGAATTGTTACTCCAATACTATGAATTAATGATACAATATATTGATATTAATAATATGAATCGTAATAGTTTAGGGATATTAATGATATCAATGGTTAGGGTCTGTTTACTTCAGCTGAAAATAGCTGAACAAAACTGAAAGTTTTTTATGAAGGATTAATGAATAGCAAAGTAGGAGAAGAGTTAAACTGAACTGAACGGACTTTAAGCTGAAGTAAACAGGCCCTAAATTACATACTTTTAACTATGTATCGTTAGTTACATACATTGAGTGTAAGATAAAACTACTGAAATTGCTAATATCTTAAGGGATACATAGTTATATACTAGCATAGTTTGGGGCCAAACTATGTAGTAACAATTGGTTAAAAATTACAACTTTTGGGAGAAAAATTAAGCAAATTGTTAAACTAGTTTATCCAAAATTTTGTATACAATTAACTTTAACAAGCCTCTTAAAATTATCGAAGACAATATTCCACCACCTCTTAATTTGATCTCATGACTTCCACTCCTTGGAGACGTCAATTGGAACTAGGAAGGTATTGAACAAGAATTTCACATTGGTTACATGTGGGGTCCATTCGGGGTTTATATAGGACTATGGGCTCTCCTCAATCTTAGTCAGTTTATGGAAATACTGCTTTACTACCTCCGTTGTTTTTACTTGCTAGATTGAACTAAAAAAACTCTTACAGTTTTTAGTTCAATGTAGCAAGTTAAAAAAAAAAACAATAGAATGAGTACTAAGAATGCATGGTTGGATGTAATACAAACCGGCGATATTTACGTAACGCTTTATCAAGATATCAACCCAACTAAAAGTCCTAAGTTTATGGTTAATACCCACTAATAGACTCTATGAGTTAAATGTAGGATTAGTTTTTGGTTATGTCTATTGTTAGACAAATCGAGTGGATAAAAGAGAGCGATGTGCCGTTGCAAATTCCTCTTCATATTGAGAGGAGACTAGGAACATTAGCATAGGGTGAGCCAAAATTAGAGAGGTTAAAAAGAAGTTGAAGCACTCAAGTAGGCACTCAACAATCGGTGCATGTGACTCCGTAATTATGCGCTTCAATTGTCTTTCTTGCACATTCCATTCAACTTTGCAAATTCTTTAAAGTAATAATAAATGTAGAATACTACTAATATTAGGGAGTATATGATAAAATAATGCACCCTTAGTCTTAAAGTTATGATGATTCTTTAGGACAGTGCATTCAAATTAAATGTGATTACTCACGTTGTTTGTTTGCTCTGGTTAACCGATAATTGGTACGGCTAATTATGGTTGGACAATGGAATGCTCTTTGCACATATCTTATCCTTTTGCTCTCCAACCCGTACATATACACCAAGTCACCAAGAAAGGTGGGTTTGGCCGAGTTGGGTTGCGCGGAGTGATAGCATGATAGGCTTGCATGTATGCCGAAGTTTTGTATAGGCCTATTTAGAACTTAGAAGCGGATCTAGAATTTGAAGTTAGGTGAGATGTCAAATGGCTAAAAAAAACTTGTTTATGATAATATTTTGGTGTTGTTTGGTTGAATAGTTAGTTGGGGTTGATTCGATCATAAGACGACCCTATGACGAAAGAAATATCTGTTTTCAATGCAATTCAAAATTCATAAAGGTGAACAATTGAAACCAATGGATTGCTAAGGCAAAAAAAGGTTGCAAAGAACTCTTTTTAATATTCGAATGTATTCCCAAGGTGGTGCTCATTATTTATTTAATTATTATTTGATCAAATGAAAGTATGCTCTTGAAAAAATGGGCCAAACTACAAATTTTGTGATGATTAGTAATAAGGGTCTACTACTCATTTGATCATCTTTGATTAGGACGAGCTATCAGGGAGATACACGTCAAAATGTATGTATTTGTCTTTTTTTGCTGAATTAATTTTGCCCATTATATATATATATTAAGCTACTCCTCAGTATTTTGTTGGGTATTAATTGAGACAAGTATTCTTAAGCATTTAAATTGAAGTATTGAACATGGCGGCAATCTTCTTGATCGTATGGAGCTTTCCACCACCCTCCAAAGATCCTACATTTTGTTTAAGAAGTCCTTTTTTTTTTTATGATCATGTTATGATCGAACTTATTATCATATATCCGGCAAATTATTTGGAAAGAATATATAGACATTAGTAGAATTGTGAATGTTGGTCACTTGATCGCTTTTTAACTTTGTAATCTCCTATTTTCGGTCTGTTAGGTACATGTATACTTTGGTTGGGTTGACTAAATCGGTAGAACGGTTACTAAAAATAATGATAATTAATCCATATATAGGCACTCCCGAATCTTAATCTAAAATTAAATTATCAAGTTTAAAACAACATTATGATATCAAACTATTTCTACATTTCCTGATAATTCACTTCACACATTTTGCTTGTTGAGCATATTTTCAATTATTCATCACCCAAATTAAAACACAGGACTAATTACCTCCAAAGTAATGAAAAGGATAACGATCTTGATATATAGATTAAAATTAAATAACTTTGTATGACGAAAAAGGTATTAGTTTATAGTTTTTCGCTTTTATGATCAAAAAGTGATTCGTTTTGATAAAGTTTTTTGTACCATCATCAATACGTGAAAGTCACCAATTGGTAAGTGTACTAATAAATATCTGTTACCAGGGCATAAGAAACTACTACGTATTACACATGAACACATGGTACTATAAAAATATATTTAATAAGGAATCATCGATTCACCGGTATTATGATTAACAGCTATAATTTTATTTTATGTACTTTTCAAAGAAAACAATCTATTAAGGATGTGTTCAGTTCACATGATTACAATTTTGTTTCATTACAGTCTCTTTTAATCCTCTTTAATCTATAATCCTGATAATTCATTCTAATTTATTTTAATCGGTTCAATTCCATTTCCATCCTACCTAATCCCATAAACAAAACACACCCTTAGTTAAGAAACTTTGACTTGCAAAATAAATGTGTATGCAAGTAATCTATTGTATCCTTACAATTAGCACTACCTAAAAAAATCATAGATCCTGAACCTTGATGACATAATCGGTACATAAGAAATCAGCAATATCTCAATCATCATATATAAGTCAAAATCAAATTATATTAAACACGTGTAATTAGTATATGGATAGTTGAATATCATCAAGTAATTAGCTTCTTAGTGAAGCTGGGATCAACATTTTTTAGAGGTCTAATCAAGTGGAAGATAGTGGTTAATACTTAATAGGGAGACTAAGCTAAAAAAGCAACCAATTAAAATGAATTTTATACAATTAATTGAATATTTAAGTATTTAAGCAGGGGAAATATAGGGACAAGGAATAGGGATGTAGGCTTATTGTACCGACAAATATTGGCAACATATACGCACTAATTAAGCTAGCATAATTAATGTTTGGTCAAAAGCCTTGAAGACAAATTTAATTCATTAATACCTAGATATTATTTTGTCTAATCCCTACCTTCTTGGAGGGAGATTTCCTCAAAAAAATTATTTTTAATTACCATTATAGAACTTGCTAAAGATTTTCTTCATAACATTTGTTTTAATTTTAGTCTATAACTTGCAACTATCTAATGATGCTAAAGTTACATTTGAGCTTGTGTTGGCATTTTGATTTTGAATTGTTAAAACAATTTGAAGTTAGGGCATAGGAATTGAAACCCCTGCTCGCTCCAAGGATTGACGTAACTTATCTAAAGTTTAACTTAATACTTGAAAATAAACCAATATTAACATTGTAATTATTATAATCTGCCACATATAAAAAAAAAAAAAGGGCTAATCAATTGTTCAACAAACACTCCACTTATTGGCTCACTTCACTATTGATATAGTTACATACAAATTCGCACATACAATAGTACAAATATTTAGCAATAAGCGCGCATAAAATATATGACACCAAACTTTAGTTTAAAACATGGACTGGATTAATCGTATTGAATTGGAATGAACTAAATTGTAAAAAATTTGAGTTGAATTCATTTGAATTGAACTTATTGGACTTAATTAAACACATTCAAAACTCATTATTGGACACGATTGAATGTAATGAGATTCTATTTTGAAATACATCTGAAACTTGTTAAATCTGATTAGTAGACTTGATCAAAACTTATACACATATTAATCTTAGAGTGTAGCGAAAATTAACCAGATACAAATTACTAGCACAATAACTAAAATCAGATTATGAACCAACATGATTAGCTACTCAAAAGCCAAAACCAAGTGGTAGTTACAATAGCAAAGCATCACACATATGCATATACATGGCAGTTGTTCAACAAATTAGTAAAAATATTTTGTGACGCTTTTCATGTTTATATATTGTTACTCCTATTATTTTACATTAATCACAATCATCAAATCTATCAACGAACATTCGTTGTCACAATTTTGCAAGCTTTTAGAGTTTCTTTTAGTACTTGCACCTAAAATATAATCTCTCTTAATTTTGCCTAGTGGAACTTTTCATCAAAGCAACCAATTATGAAGATATGATTAATACTAAAATGAGAGAAAGTTAAAAATTAAAATACAAAAACTTTCAATAAATGGGTGCAATTGCATATGTTTGCTAACCATAGTATGTGGTAATTATTGGAATAATTTAGCATTATACCCATGAAATTAAAGATTGCTCAAAAAAGTTGCCCACTTACTAAACCATGTGAAATTAGAAACTTAATTTGTTGTTATTACTACAATAATCCACAATATTGAATTAGTTTAAGCTAAGTGTATCTTTAATTTGTTATATGGTGTTTCAATACATTAATTATCACTGATACACCATATATTAATACATATACATCCTTTGGTTAATTGCTTATAAAGTTAGCCAGTTAGGTTTACTCCCTTTAAGGAATCTTAAATAAATTAATTAAGCCAAGAAAATCTTGTTTAGTGGTTCTACTAGTAGGATTTGCTGCCCCACTTGAGTTTGTCAACAGGAGAAAGAGATGCTCAATTGCTAACTAATATGCTTAATTATATATTTCTTTGTATGTTTGCAATTGGAGGCTTTTTGGTTATAGGAAGTATCAAATATGCACTCGTGGACCAACAGATTATTGGTATACCATATAAACTTGAGGTTATAGACTTGTACCTTCGACTCTCATCGATTAATAAAGATTTAAAGAGTGAGATAGTTCAATTAATCCCAACACTCACCTTTATTATAAAAAAAAAATAAATAAATTCAATTACATAGCAGAAATTAAAGGTTTATATTCTTTTACCAATCCGGCCGGCAAGCCCACTACTTTTTTTTCGATTGAGATACAATTGGCTCAATAAGTCAATAATACCATGTTAGTAGGGCCTTATTCCAAGCCCAAAATAATTTCTCTATGTACAAATGATAGATTTATGCAACAATGGGTCATAGAGGTAGGCAAAGGTCATTTCAAAACGAACCATGAGCGTAGTTCGGGATAAAAAGTTGGTGTACTAGGCAGCCTAGGCTAGCATCGAATTTTAGTTTTAGGTAACAAACAAAGGTCCATGCACTATGGGGTCTATGGGTCCTGCTAAAAATGAACAAGCTAACATGCAACTAGTTTATCGAGCTCACGTTAGGCTTGTGCCTTTTTTTTTTTTTTTTTCCCTTTTTCAAAATGCATGTTGTGCACAATCAATGACTTATTAGCGTGCCTTTCATGCTATGCCATACTAATGGCGGGATCATGTTGTGCAAATAACGGACTCGAGTTGAGCCTAAACCAACCCAAGTCCATCTCTAGTAGGCCGAGAGGCTTAGCTTATTGTACACGTGTCTTCCGATTTCCACTACATATTCATTGATTTTTTGGTTGGTAATGAAGGGTCCAGATGTATTGAAATCCTATTGCACTAATGCCTAATACTCTGATCTCTTAATCTAGTTTGCCCAATGCACACTACTGTGAAGGAAGGTTGCCCAATATTAAGAAGCCTTGACCATGAGCATTTGAGGAGGTGCCAAAAATGTATTTGGGGAGCGTTTGAGGGGGTGCATTGTTAATGCGCTAATTCATTCATCTACAGCGTTATGTGATTGCAGAGTTTTTGGTAGAGTCCAAATCTACGATTCCCTTTTTTTAAGTAGAACTGCAACATATAAATATATATATATATTGCGGATTTGGGAGTGTTCGTTAGAGAAGTTTTTATTGGTAAGAGAGGTTTGAAAAGAGTTTAGAGTTTGAACTAGTTAAAAAATCTAATGTGGGTGTTTGGAGAGGGAGAGGTTCAAGAGAGTTTTTATTACGGAGTACAAAACTTTAATTTGAAAAAGATAGGATAAGGAGCCTTTTCATTAGAGTTTTGGGAACAAAAATTGCAAAAACTATTTTATCTTCATAATTAAACCAATCTAACCCAGTTTTCACCTTATCTAAGTGTTCCGACAAAATCGGAGCAATTCGGACCATTTTAAACAGATGGTATAAATTTCCACCTTAAATGCACGACAAAAAATAAGTAGTAATAGAAAACCATTAATTTTGGATTTTTTTTTTGTAAAAGTGGACGTCCGCTTGCTATTTTACGTTCACACGTGTGAACGAACAAAAACGTCCTTCTCTCGTTTTCTCTCATCGTACCACCATTAACCATGGTACTAACACCCTACCACTACTAGCCGCACCGCTGAACCACCCTCCCACCACATAGCAACCACTGCACCACCACTAACATCCTTTAACTAAAAAAAAAGGTTAGCAACTACCGGAACTGCGCGGCCCATAGGCGATTAATTTATCAATACCTATTATTATTCTTTGATTGAGAAAATTTTAATGTTTTTATATAAATTTAAAGCCTGAAATTTTTTGATTCAAAGCTTAGGATCAATATCAACTAATTAAATCACTCAATATCGGTCCTATAAGTTGTTTGATATTCAATTATTGTGAGGGTGAGTATAGTAGAGTGATTGTTGAGATTGATTGTTTGCAAGTTATCAACATGTTAAAACTTAAAAGCTAATAGAGTTGATGTGTAGTGTTGTACTTAGCAGTTGTTACTTGTTATGGAGGCGTTATTGATTGCTAGTTTGATTTGTTCATGTTAGTAGGGAGGCCAATGTGGCCACTTATAGGATGGCTCATCTAAAACGACGTTGTCGTAGTGAAACTTGAGATCAACCTTGGTCTTGATCAAGTTTCTTCCATGCCATCTTATTGTCTTCCAAAGTTAAAGTTACTTGATCACTTGTGTGCTTCCTTTGCTCTTGATGACAACTTTTTACCAAGGCTTGTTTTTAGCCTCCCCTTACTTGAAGACTTCATATTCATTGCCATTACAAGGCATGTTCATCATGCAGTTATCTATTCAACATCACTTCGGAGGCTGTGTTTAACACTGTATAGAAATCTTCAAGGTTTCCGTGGAGATAGCAGGAATTTTGTGGATTTTCGTACTCCTATTTAGAGTACCTAGAATACGCCGATGATCTTGCATTATGGTACTCTATCCCTACAATGCATCACCTTGTTGAAGCAAACCTAGACATGTTATAAACGTTAGAATATATAAACCACCCCCTATTCCTTTTGAGAGTACATTGAACTCCTCAGAATCGTGTCACATGTTCAGAACTTAACTCTGTCCGAGCATTTTTCTCAAGTATGTCTCAACCAATCTCTAGTCTTTTTTCTTTCTTTTGTGAATTATGAAATTGACCAGCAAGTTGTTATTTTATTGGTTGAAGGACTAGGCTGTAATAAAGTAAAGGATCAACTCCGATCCCTGTGTTTCAATTCCAAACCTGAGTCATCTGACTCTGGTAAATAACATGTTTGAATTAGAGCAATTGAAGTCAGAAGTAGACTTCTTCAGGGCAACTCGTGCAACACCGTCATGTTGCAGGTATATCATCTCAAAAATATAGTGATAAACAAATACTTTTATAACCCAGGGTCTAAGATAGAAGAGGAGGGACTGTAAGGAGGAAACAGTAACGGTAGTTGTACATGTTTTTAAAGTTTTCAAAGGCTGATCTAATATTAAGATGTATCTTGCTAAAAAGAATATATGTTGAACAAGCAAAATAACATTCATTGCATATTTTTTCATTTCTACTTCCTCGGCGAGTGGCAACCTATTTCACCTCGATTTGTATATATGTATACAAGTTTCTCCCATTAACCTAGAATATCACAAAGAGTGAATATAAAGAAAATTAACCTAGATTTTTTTATCACTACCAAACGGGTTACACTGTCAATAATTCAAGAATAACCTTGAAAATATATTTGGGATTTTTGTGAATTTCAAACTAGTATCAGGTTGGACCATTTAGTGCGCTTCCCTAGATCGAACTACTTAGCAATGTGGTATATGTTTATTATCGGCCTAAGGGCGGGAACAAATGTCATCATCTTAACTAATCAGGTTCCACCATCTTAATTAATGAGCAAAGTATAAATGAATAAATTGTATAATAACTTGAAGGACTGCCATTGAGATCATAAGTTCATGATACTTTTGTATAGAACAGGTAAGTGATGCTCTAGGCAAATTATTCAATGTTTTTTTGACTGACATTTGATCTGGTATTGGATCTAGAAATGAAGAAATTGCATTGGGTGTCTGGGTGAATCTGGATATCTTGGATCCGTATCGTTTTGGGCTCGGCATATGACCAATTCTTCCAAAACCAATGCATGACTCAGGAGAAACTGGATTATTGCAACCTGTCATTTTAACCCAAAGTATTCATTAATCACTATTTGTTTCAGATGATACCTGCAGCAAGAAGGAAACGCATGACCTGTTCTGAAAAAGTCTCGCTCTCACCTCAGTTGCTCTACATAATACTGGTCTTCTTTTAAAATAAAATCACTGAGTCCCTGCAAAGTAGACAGCAAAGACACGTTTGTTTACAGTCACACCATTGCCCCTATATTAACATCACACTGCGTAAAGTAATGCCTGGAACGCATACACACTTACTGTTTTAAAAACTAGTGTTTCTAAGACAGGTGAACACTGGAGAAATTCCCATAAATATTTGACGCAAGGGTAATCAGGACCACGATACAGAGTCTGATGATTCAAATTTGGAAACATAGGGAGTTGATCGGTTATCTCATCACAATCCAGTTCCTATGAAAATTAGATAACTTGTTGGTCAGTCACATGAATCAAAACATAAAGAAAATAGAAAACAAAATTTGGGTAATTCAGCTAGAAGCAGAAGTAAAAAGAATATGGTTGAGACATACTCGATGGAAATGCTCCTCTGAGGTTAATTGCTGAGCATAAGACACGTATTCAAGGAGTTTAAGGGTATTCTGAAAATTAGAAGCCTGAGGTGGACCAAGTCTTATGGGATCTAATATAAACATCTTTGCTTCGACAAGGCCATGCATAATTGGGATAGAGTACTCTAATGCTAGATCTTCAACATAACAAAAATACACAGTTTCCCTGTTATTGACTTGACCAGTATAGCCATTCAGGTGTAAACACAGTCTTCGGAGAGAAGGCAAATGCATAGTTGCATGACAGGCTTGCTTTGTGAGGGCGTTGAATGTGAGGTCTTCAAGTAACGGGCAGCTAAGCACTGGCCTTGGTAAAAAGCCATCGCAGGGAATGAAAGCACACAAGCGGAGTAATTTTAACTTAGGCAGACAATAAGATGGCATGACACAAACTTTCAACTCAAATAATAACACGAAGTATATGTTAAGGTCCGTTCAGGTCTGTTTATTTACACAATCAACAACAAGAATGACACGAAGTATATGTTAAGGTCCGTTCAGTACTAGTTCCTAATGACTTGCAACAGATTAGACTGAAAATACAGCAAGAAATATGCTGAGGATGCAACTAATGAATTTATGTCAACTAGATAAAAAATCAGTTACACAATTCAAGGATCAAAACTTTTGTTGATGTTCCAATCAAACTGATATTACAGCTGAATGTAATGACAAATCAATAACACATTCTACAGAAAAGAATTCTCAAAAATTGTATGACATTTTTACATTATGATCTCAGCATTTAATTGTTTTATTTGTGGACAAAAGTTATTTAACTTAAAGCTTTTGAAGAGAAAGTGCTATCTTTTGAAGAGTATTTATAGAACAGAAATGGGGAGCTAGAAAATAATTGTATATCCTTCAAATATTTACCATGATAAACCTTGTGGCTACTGTATAGCAAATGATCATGACAACAATGTGAAAACTGATGGTCGTACATGACCTAATAAAGACGATGATTCCCTCAGGACCAACTTTGATATGGAGACATGATCATCCTGTGTGAGAAAAGGATGCCAAATTTGCTAATAGAAATGCGAGACTGATGGGAACCAATGTGCGCAACATCGATCCACTCTGCCATTAATTAGATTTTTAAGAATCATCTGCTTATATCAGTGAACGCAGCAGTGGCTTTCCTGTTAAACAAAGCTCTCCAAACCACTTCACCAGCACAAGCTATCTTTATTTAGAAAACTTACAACCATGTGATGTGAATTTTGACAACTAGTCGTTCTCTCAAACTGCAACATTTCTTGCAGCATCATATATCATATGACTGTTGCTTCTCCAGTTCCCTTGCTTGTTTCCTAAAGTTTGTTCCTCGCCTTCAGAATGCATTGTTTGTTTCCAGTTGAGTGGTTTCGATCACATAGCAGCGTGCTGAAACATAGTTAAATAGTTAATTCCGAAGTTACCAATAGTCTCTACAAGAGCAGACACCATCTCTAAAGTGGTGAAATCGAGTTGCATCCCTGACAATGATTTCTCTGCCAACAAGCTTTGAAATGAATTTGATAGCTGAGTGACAATCATTGCATACACGCAAATTTTTCATGATTCTCAAGATGGCATTGTCTGGAGTATTTAGAAGCCCAAATGCTATAGCAAGCTTCTCACTATGATGCCTAAGTTTAAGGTCTTTCACTTCTTCATCTAGATCATGTAAAACAGAACCATAGTCTGGAACAAAACCAATTTTTTTTATCTCCTCCCAGATTTCTGCCATCCTTGCATAGATCGCATCCCTTTGAGGGTGGCATGCATCTTCAGATCCAAAGACATGAACTTCATTTTTAAGCTGAAGCCAGCTCAAGCCTTGCTCTTTCTTGACTCCTTTATCCTTCATTGATTTTCTAACTTTAGCAGCTTCTGCCCACTCACCACAGGCTGAATATATGTTAGCAAGGGCTGCAAAAGCCCCGCTATTTCCTGGATCAAGAAGAAGCAATCTCTCTGCTGCAACCTTTGCCATGTCTACATTCTTATGAACCCTGCATGATGCTAAAATGGAACCCCAAGCAATATTGTCAGGTTCAATCGGCATTTTCTCAATGAAATCCTGTGCTTCTCGCAGCAAACCAGCACGTCCAAGGAGATCAACCATGCAAGAATAGTGGCTTGAGGTTGGTTCAATTTTGTGCACTTTCTGCATCATGCTGTAATATCTCTTTCCTTCCTCAACCAAACCGACATGAGTACAAGCAACAAGCACGCCCACATAAGTTATGTGGTCAGGCTTAATGCTTGAAGCCAGCATTTCTTCAAACAGTTCTATTGCTTCTTCTCCAAAACCATGCTGAGCTAAAGCGATAATCATGGAAGTCCACGTAACACTGTCTCTATACTGGTGTAGAGAAAAAATACGCCTGGCATCACGTATGCTTCCAGCCTTGGAATACATGGTAATAAGTGCGTTGCTCACACTTACTGATGATACTTCTTGTGACCTGATGGCAACTGCATGAATTTGTTTGCCATGATTAAGAGAAGCTAGGGTTGAGCTGATACTTAACATAGCAGCCAATGTATAATTATTTGGCTTAGGTCCTTCTCTAAGCATTAACCTAAATAATGCTACCGCATCATCATTAAGTCCGTTTTGCTCATAACCTACTATCATTGCCGTCCAAGCAACAACATCACGGTCTTTCAATGAGTCAAATATCTCTCTTGCAGGACGAATATCTCCAAGCTTCACATAACCATCCATCAAAGCTGTGAAAGCTATCACATTGAGATCTGAGATCCTGTTTTTCTGTATGATCTTTCGAGCATTTTCAACACCTCCGCTTCTAGAATACATTGTGATCAAAGAGTTTTCCACAGCCCCAAATGTATCAAACTCAGTCCTTATCATGTATGCATGGACTTGTTTCCCAAGTTTTAAATTTTCAAGACTTGCACAAGCTGATAAAGCACTAGCCAATGTAAACTTATCCGGCTTCAAATCAGAATCCCTTAACATTTCTGAAAACACCTTGACAGCTTCAAGATGAAACCCTCTTTGGTTGTAGCCAGTGACCATAGAGTTCCAAGACACAATGTCACGCTCAACCATTTGATCAAACTGTGCACGAGCAAAACCAACATTACCAGACTGCATATGCAACGAAATCATAGAGTTCCAACTCGAGACATTTCTGATCCTCATCCTATTAAATACAGCCCTCGCCTTAACATGATCACCCGCCTTCAAGTACATATTAAAAAGCGAATTTGCTACCGGAACATAACTACCTAGTCCATACTTGACAGCAAAAGAGTGAACCTTCCTACCAACATTCAACTCCCTCATATTCGCACAGGAAGCAAGAATACTCGTAATCGTAAACTGCGTAGGCAAAGCACCATCACTAATCATCTCCAAAAACAACTTTAATGCATTGCCATAACAACCCATGTGATTAAACCCCACAATCATAGCAGTCCAGGAGACAGAATCAAGTTCAGGAATTCGGCGAAAAATAAAATGAGCAGCACCCATGTTCCCCTCTTTAGCATACCCTGAAACAATAGTGTTCCATGAAAAAGTATTTTTTATAGGCATTTCATCAAACACCTTGTGTGCAACAGAAGTTGACACACATTTCACATACAAATTCAAGAGATTATTCAATAAAAATGCACTTGTAATTAGTCCTTGCTTAATTATTTGAGCATGAATTGATTTCCCAACTAATAAGTATTTGTTTTTCAAGCTAATTTGAAGTAAGTTAGCATAATAATCAGAAACAGGGGAATAAGAAAGTTGATTTGATTTCATGTTAAAAAACGAAATTCAATTATTATCTAATTTTCAATGTAATTAATTGGTCATGGATTTATGAGTTTGCCCTTGATTCCATGGATTTTCCCGCGCATTTTGCTGGAAAATAAACTCAGTGAATTACTTTAGTTGTTTGGTTGGTTGATGTTGAAAAGAAAAGGAGAAAAAAAGGACTTAAATACACTATGATTTATGTTCTTTTGCGCTTATTTTCACCGCATTTTATTTCACTACACTTTAATTTTAGTTTAAATATATTCATTTTAGTTGGTTATGTTTGATCCATTTATTTCTTTTGAGCTTAGAATAATTGATGTTGTAGGATAACAATAGAGTGACACACAAAAATTTTACTCTTTTGTTTTGTTTTTTTTTTTTTTTCCCCCCTTACATTAGAATCCTGTTTTGTCTTTCATTTAATTTTTTTTTACCTTTATCAATTAATATAATTTTAAATTATGTTATATTCTTGCGGTAAAACTTTTTTTTTAATATTATTTTATTTCACTTTATCTTATTATATTCTTATTTCATTAGCAATTGTTCTTAATTTTTTATTGAGTTATTTTCTTCATTCATTAATATATATTAAATAATATTTTTTTTGCTTTACCAAAACATATGTCAAATCCGCATAGAATGTTAACTCACAAAATATCTTATTTTCTTTCCCCACAACTCCTTTTTACATATTTTACCCACTTATTTTCGGGTTTAGCCTTAAAAAATTGTTAAGTTCACTTCGTCCTTAGGATTTTCAAAAAAAGGGCAAACCGGTCTTTTTTTGCTCTACCGGGACCTTCCTATGACCTTTTGAACCCCAAAAAGCTACCATAGGCCCATCCTATAACCACAAGGGTGTCGTGTAAAATTCGTGGTTTTTTTTCCGGGACCCCATAACCACCCAAAACCAAAACCGTGAATAATAGCCTTTGTTTTAGGTTCCGAAGTGCTGTCCCGGGCATCGTCTTTTTGTTTAAAGCCTATTTATTTACCACATGTTCCAAGTGACCACAAGACTCCCCATAATCGATCTAGGCCTCTAAAAACTTGTTATCATCTTTATTTCAGATCAGCTGTTTTCAGAAGAATGAAAAACATCTTTTTAGCTCTCCCGTGACATTCTTATCGCCTTTTCACCCCAAATCGCATTGTTTGGGCTCATACAGTCTTTCTATTGAGGCCTCTGGGGAGGCTTCTTCAAGCTCCATCTTATTTTTACCCTTTTTTTTTTACCACGTGCTATATGGCACCAAAGGACTTCCAACAATCGGTTCCGGCCACTCAAAACATGTTTTTCACTTATCATCCAACTCATGGCTTTTATTAAAGATGGAAAAAACATCTATTTCCGAGACCCTTTAAATACTTGTTATAGTCACTCTTATGACCGTTTCACCTCAAATCTTCTAGTCTAGATTTACATTTTGAATATACGGGCAACCCATAAATTTTTTGGAAATATTTTTTCCATGACCCCGGAATCTCGAAAAACAGTGGCTAATAGCCTTTGACTGAGGCTTCCACAAGGGCTTTCCTAAGCTCCGTCCCATTTTCGCCTTGTTCTTGTAACACGTGGTATTGATGTAGTGCAGCAAGAGATCTACGCCATAGCGCATGATGACAATTACACAATAACTATTGACATCCTACGCCATAACACAGGTTTGACCAGTCTAACCCATTAACCCACGATTTCTTTGCGCTACGGCGCAGACTCCCACTCACCCACGATCCTTGGTCCAAAGTTGCGCCATCGCGCAGAGTTGGCTCAACTTTCTATAAATAGCTTCAATTTTCATAACGAAAGGCATTGACTTGAATTCTCACACTTTGTTTTCTCTGAAATACACTTCGACCATTACTCACTAAAATGTTCATATCTCATAAAATATTTTGAGTTTGTTCTTTATTTTTTAACACAATCATCCTAACAGATTCGTCTACATTGTGTCCATATTTCACTACAAATCTCCAAACACATTTTCCACAACACCCTAAACAATTCACTAGTTCATTTCAAGATCAAAACTAGGCAAGGTGACTTTGAAGGCTTCGTTTTTAGTGCTCAACGAGGCTTTTGGGCTCAAGATTATATTGCTCGTGGGTGTTCCTAAGGCATTGAAGAATGCATGAACAAGGTAATTTTTTTATCTCTTTACAAATTTATGTTTGGTTGTAGTATTATGTACATATCTCCTTTGTTATAACTTCGATTTGCATGATTCCTTTTCATGTTTTTTTTTTTTTTTCATTCTCTAACTTTAGAATATGTTTTTAGTAGCCTTTTTTGTGTCTAAATATTCCTTTAATTTTTATTATGCATGTTTCCTTTTTATTTCTTCGTTTAGCTAGTATCACGTTAAGGCTTTAACCTCTGTATTGTTTCTTTGCTTTTTCATTCAAGTTATATCACATGTTCTCTACGAGTCTACGGTTTCGTGTATTCAAAAGCATATACTATCTCATTTTAATTTAAGCTTTCTTAGTATCATGTTAGACATCTCCTTCCCTTTTCACCTTTTGTACATGTTTCCTCTTACACATATTTATGCTTATAATTATGCTACTAACCCTCTTGCATCTCATGAGCATATTCTGTTCTTTTTATAAGCATGATAACTCTTCCTCTTCCGCTTACTTGAAATTCCATACAATATCGTTGCATCCCAATAGCACTTAGGACTTAATAAATGACCGGTATGTCCAAACCACATCTAATAAGATAAATCATGAAATCTAACATTAGTTAAACTTAAATAATTAAAAGTGATCACCGTCAGGCAAATACATGTGCATTAATACCAACCGATATAGTAATTTATTAATATCTATATGCAAAGGCTAGGGTAAAATGGAAACATCTATGCAATCGAAGATTCAATCAACAGTACTGATGTTCGAGTAAGAGACCGCAATATATATGCGAGCAAATAAAGTACCAAAATCGATATTCGTACCCTCACTCCCGAATCCATCCAGTCTCTCGTAACTAAATTAACTGGGCATGAGTCATCATTATTTGGTCCCCCAATTTAAAATATTCGGGTGTTCGTGCTCTACCCTTAAAGACACACTGGCGACTCTCACTTTCGACCAGATCTATGATGAACCCCTGTCCATACACAACCAAACAATCAAGGTCACATTCACGTGCGCATCTCTAGACGCGGGCATTCCAAAGCCTCGCTCAGTTTAGTTAAAGACCGTGAGGAGATTCGGTCGGTCCCCGAAGAGGCCACGCTAGAGGGACGATCGCCCCTCCCCCCCAGAGAGCCCCCTCACGATCTTCTTTTCGCCTTGTTTTTTTGTTACCATATGCTATGTGATGGTCACATTCATATAGAGTTTCTAGACTTATTTTAGTTGCATATTAGTCCATATAGTTGCATTTTAGGCATTAACTACATTAATTATCCATTTTGTGCTCTGTTGCGCTTCGTTTCTGTTTCTTAACTTTTCAGGTAGTTTTATGACAATTTGGAAGTTTTAGGAGCAAGATGACACGAAGTGGATGATTATAGAAGGAGAGTTGGTGACGATGGATGTTCTATACAAAGATTTACATCATATGAAGCTTAGTTAACATTCATAAGGGTAATGGCATAGTTTATTTGGGTCAATATGAGGTAAAATTGAAGAAATAGCATTGTTTGCGAAAGATCAGTTTGACCACCTTGCACTATTTTGGTCATATCTCGAGATTTACTTATCGGATTGATGCAATTCAAGTTGCCTCCATACGATGTCTGTAGCTCAAGTTACGGCCCGTCAAAGTTAACCCAGCGGTTCAGGAAGCGAACCAGCTAGCGCCCGATGACTTTGGTTGCTTTGCAACGGCTGCTGCTGTCTCGTCCAATGGTTGTCCAGCGCCCAATGGTCAGCAAGCCTGCTGTCATATGTGATTTAGAGTCCTCTCTTCATTGCTCCTTGATTTTATTTTATGTTAAATCTTTAACTAGTGTGTGGCCCGGGCGATGCCCCAGATGATTTTGTTGTTTTGGTTTGGGCTTAAAACAATGTTCGGGGTACTTATTTTTTCAATAATAATTTGAGTTGCCATATTTTTTATCGAAAAAATAAAAAGATTAGTCTTTGAGATTATTGAAAATCATGCAATGACTTTACCCCTTTACACTTATCTTTGTAGTGGATTCATGAGAAAGCGAGTAGTAAAAAATGTGCTCTCATAGATGGAGTGTTAATATAGTTTATAGTATTTTATTTGAACTTAGTCGAATTTAATTTTGGTTAACTTACAAAAAACATTAATAAAAAAATATGAGCCTTGTACAAGCGGATGTTTAACTTTCTATAATATACAACACGTTCAAGAGTAATTTAAAGGAAGGAAGGTTAGTTGATGAATAATTAACTCGATCTTATTGGTGTTAAAGCATTCAAGAAGCATAGGCGTAGGAAAATACATGTATTAATTTTAGCTCTTACTAAACATGCAGATGAGTAAGGCAATAATCAAATGTTAACTCTCCAATAAAACCTAGACATTGTGAATTTTTGGATCTCCAAAGATAATAATATACAATTGCATCACAAGTCAATAAAACTAATAATATACACAATTACACATGTTCATATGTGTAATACTTAGTTGGAATAATTATGTAGAAATGAAGATCATGCCAAATAAATAAAAAAAACTAATTAATAAAAATCAAAAGGTCTTTCAAATTTAAAGATTGCCATTAAAATATGTTTTTTCAACTACCAAAATGACTATCAAGCTAAGTTTAAGGAATCTATTCCATACTCATTAATAAGATGGGGAAGTGGGAGAGCCATGCTGAAAATCAGTTATTAGAATATAACGAGGGCTAGTGAAAAAATAGTAAAAGTATGAGTTAGAAGCATGTTGATTAGAATAAGAGAGGTATATTGAATTGAGGAGGAATATTAGTTACAATAAAAATTTAAGATTGGTTGAAGATTGAATGTAGCAAACACCAATAAAGGCTAGCGTCGAAAGCTTCGACTTGGTCTAACACTTTATCTATTTTAATTACCATTCTTTGTTCATACTTTAGTATATGGATTAGTAGTTAAGTTTAAGTTTTATGACATATAGGTTTCAAGTTCGAATCTCTCTATTCACTATTAGATTTTTAATGAGAGTGGCTCGTTGGCAAGCAAGTCATGTTGGAAGGTATGAGAGTGGCTCGTTGGCAAGCAAGTCATGTTGGAAGGTAGGAAAGTGGCTCGTTGGCAAGCAAGTCATGTCTGAAGGTGCCACATAGGTGTCATGTCATTGTAAGCATTTAAGCAGGCGACACATGGCGAATAACTAAGCTTTGCCTTGCGTTTTAATATATAGTAGTTGATTAGGGAGTTTGTCTAGAAAATAAAAATAGAAAAACAAAAGGAGATTTGCCCCCTCTCTTAGGCTTTTTATTATTTTTCTAAATCACAATAGTTTTTTCCCCTTTTTTTCTTCCTTTAAACCTTGACTTTTGCTATTCTCCATGGAATTCAAGTTTTGAGGTATTTCTTCCATTGTTGTTTAACAATTTTAATTATTGTTTTGCTTTCTAATATAGTTTATTATTGTTATTTCTTTGTTTCTATTAGTTTTCAATCATGAATTCTAGGGTTTTTATTGTTGTTGTTTTTGTTGATTCAATCATGAATAGTGAGTAGATTTTCTTCTAGCGCTTGGTGAAACTATGCTATAATCATGATTCTTGGTAGTTTTTAGGATTTAAATTGGTTTGTTTTGGCAATTCAATTGATAGGTTTTGGTATGATTACATGTTTGGCCAATTTGCAAGTTTAATTCGCTCAATTCTATAAGCGAGAGCTGCGAGTTTGAGTGAGAGCTGCGATAGCTTGTTTTATTGTTTAATTGTGGAATTTTATTGCGAGAGCAGCATCTTCTTTTGCCTAAATTGAATCCTACCCCAATTGTTATTTTTGAATCATGATCGATGCATAGTGAATCCTATTAGCACTAGGTTTTTAATTATCGAATTTTATTCACTTCTTTATTTTGCATTCAAATAGTTAAACAAAACTCCAACTTTTGATTGTTAGTACTAGTGAACTTGGTTCAAATCGTGACTTTAACCGTCCTTCCTCGGTGGTTCGACCCTACTTGCCCGACTATACTAGTTAGGTGAATTAGGAATTATATTTTTGGTAGTGAAACGACCTATCACTATAGGCCACCACAGCTCCCCATGAACGGTTTCGGCTCCTAAACACATGTAATCGTCCCTCTTATAGCTTTTTCTAAAGATTGGAAAAATAGCTTATTCTGAGACCCTCTGAAAACTTGTTATCGTCCTTACTATGGTCTTTTCACCGCATAAAGTTTTTGGATATTTTTTTTTCTGGACCCCAGAATCATAAAAATAGCGGATAATAGCCTTTGATATATACCTCCGTGGGGGCCTTCCCGGCCCCCGAGCTCCATCTTATTTTCTTCTTATATTTTTTCCACGTACTATGGGCCACTACAGGACTTCTCACGATTGCTTTCGACCCCTAAAAACCTGCTATAATACCTCTTATGGGCTTTTCTGAAGATGGGAAAAACAACATATTTAAAGGCCCTCTAAAAACTTGAATGGTCTAGGTTCATATTTTGACGATACGGGCACCTCAGAAAGTTTTTGGCAATTTTTTTTCGGGACCTTGAAATATAAAAAAAAAGAGATAATAAACTTAGATAGAGGCCTTCATAGGGATTTTCCAGGAATATGTCTTGTTTTTGCCTTGTTTTTTTTTCACGTGCTATAGGCCACTACAGGATTCCTCACGATCGTTTTTGGCCCCTAAAAACCTTTTATAATCTCTCTTATGTCCACTTCCGAAGATGGGAAAAGAAACTTTTTACGAGACCCTCCAAAAACTTGTTATCGTCCCTCTTATGGCCTTTTCACCCTAAATCGCGTGATTCGGGTTCATATTTTGACCATACGGGCATCCTATAAAATTTTTGAAAATATTTTCTTTGGGACCCCGAGATCTCAAAAAAAAAAAAAAAAAACTGTGGATTACAGCATTTGATTGATGCCTCCGTAGGAGCCTTCCCGGGCTTCGTATTATTTTCACCCTATTTTTTCACCACGTGCTATAGGCCATTGTAGGACTCCCCATGACCGGTTTTGGCCCCTAAAAACCTAATATCATCCCTTTTATGGCCTTTTTTGAAGATTGGAAAAACAGCATATACCAAGACCCTCTAAAAACTTGTTATCACCCGTCTTATGGCATTTTGACCCCAAATCGCATGGTCTGAGTTCATATTTTGACAATACGGGCACCCCATAATGTTTTTGGCAATTTTTTTTCTAGGACCCCGGAATCTCAAAAAACAGTGGATAATAATAGCCTTTGATTGAGGCCTTCGCGTGGGGTCTTCCCGGGCTCCGACTTATTTTTGCCTATTTTTTTACCACCTGCTAAGGGCTACCACATGACTTTCTATGACCGGTTTTGACCCCTAAAAACCTGTTATCATCCCTCTTAAACCATTTTCCGATGAAGTGAAAAAACAACATATTCCTACACTATAAAAACTTATTACCGTCCTGCTTACAGCCTTTAATTTTCACCCCAAATCGCCCGACCAAGATTCATATATATTGACCATACGGGCATCCCCGAAAAGTTTTTAGCAATTTTTTTTTCCCGAGATCTTGATATCTCAAAAGGCAGTGGATAATAACCTTTATTGAGGCCTCCATTTTATTTTTCCCTATTTTTACCGCATGCATGTTGTAGGCCACCACAAGACTTAGCACGATCGGTTTTGGTCTCTAAAAACTTGTTATCATCCTTGTTATAGCTTGTTCCGAAGATGGAAAAAACAACTTATCCCAGGCCCTTTACAAACTTGTTTTCGTCTCTCTAGTGACCTTTTCACCCTAAATCGACTAGCATGGGCTCATATTTTGACAATACGGGTACCACGAAAAGTTTTTTACAACTTTTTTATCCGATACCCCGAAATCCCAAAAAAAGTTATAATAGCCTTTGATTGTCTTATTTTCACTTTGTTTTTTTACCACGTGCTATGAGCTACCACAGGACTCCCCACGATCGATTTCGGCGCCCTAAAAACATGTCACCATCCCTCTTAATTCTTATGGCCTTTTTGGAAGATGGGAAAATAACTTATTATGATACACTCTAAAAACTTGTTATCGTCCCTCTTATGAGTTTTTTTTACCCCAAATCGTCTAGTGTGGGTTCATATAATTTCAATCATACAAGCTAAGCACCCCGAAATTTATTTTTTTGGCAATTAGTTCTCTAAGACGGAAGACCCCAGAACGTCAATGTACACTCCATTTACATTACTCCGAAAAGTAAAAAAAATTCCAAGCGAAACAAAAATAGGAAATAAGATGATACCAGTATACCACAAATACAACCAGGATAATCACATCATTGAAGTATCAAGTATCCAACCATAAATATTAGAGACCATTTTCAATAGCTTTCGGTTACCCGATTGCCCATATGTAACCATAGCATAGATGTAAAGCAATGACAAAAACCACACACACACACTAACCGTACCATTTCAAAAACAAGAGTTTGGAAACATGGAATATCCCTGCTATCACGGAATTCAGTACACTCTGTATACAGAAGTGATAGTGAATGGATAGCTGCGTGATGATCGAATCAGTGTTTGTATTGGCAATAAATGTGAGGTCTTCCAGTAAATACTAGCCTCGGCAAAAAGCTGTCATTGGGTACAAAGGGAAGCACATAAGCGGAGTAACTTTAACTTAGGAAGACAATGCTACAAACTTGCTCGAGATCGACCAAGGTTAGTTGAACTCAATTAAGCTTCAAGACCTCCAATGTTTGCCACATTAAAATAGCTGTGGGCAGCTGATTATCCCTGACCAAAACACAGAGGTCAAGCTCCCTAGCTAAGACCAGAAAGGCTCAATGTGATAGTGAGAGTTGTTAGTAGAGGTGGGAGAAACTGACACGACCCGATAATTCGACACGAAATCGACCCGTTATTAACAGGTTTGGGTTGAGAGTGTTGACCCTTTTGAAATAAACGGGTTGACTCGGCACTACCCGTTTATTAAACAGGTAGGGTTAGGGTTGGAAAGTTCAACCCGTTTAAGTAAACGGGTTGACTCGACACGACACGATTCCACCTTATTATATACAATAGTATGCAAAAAAGACGTGACTCGCTAACTCGACACGAAATCGACCCGTTATTAGTGGGTTTGGGTCAAGAGTATTAACCCGTTTAAGTAAACGGGTGAGCACGACACGACGCATTTATTAAACGGGTAGGGTTAGGGTTGAAGGGGTTCAACCCGTTTATGTAAGTGACACGACTCAAAAACGACATGACACGACACGTTTCCCAACTCTAGTTGTTAGCAAATTAAGAGCACATTATCAACAAAGGCAACAAAAGTGGGGAAACCTTCGACTGCATAAGGATGCTTCCAACAATGAGATATAGGCGAAACATAGAGTTGAAAGAACGCACGCGGTGAAAGAACGCACGCGGTGAAAGAACGCTTAATCCAAATGCTTATTTAGGTGAAAGAACGCGCGCGGTACGGTGCTTCAAATGCTTAATACGTAATTGCCTGTAAATTGCATAAACTTAGAGTTGAAATTATTTTAAATAGTAAAGAAAGGAACATAATAAATAATTGAATATTTCAAATAATGATAATGATATTGATCAATAACGGGATAAGGGCATGGTAAAACCTAGGTTGCACAGATTCGGGAACGGGGTCGAAAACGAATGCGGATACGAGGACGGAAAGCGGCTACTCTAAAAAATATTGTTAGTGTGTACGGTAAATTATAACTTGAATAATCTCAATCGTCCCCAATACGGAGACGAATTGGGTTCGGATACGACAACCCATTAGAAGTACCCATGCTATATAGGGTAAAACTAAACAAAAGAATACAAATAATATTTTAGAATGAAATAAAAGAGATTTCAAAAAAAAAAAACAATATAAAGAGATAAATTTAAATGTAGATTGTAGACCAATCAAAGGGCAACAATATGATTAATAACAAAATAAAAAAAAAGTCGTGACTAAAGTTTTTCTCAACTCTTCTCAACTAACATTGGGATAATTAGTTGAGTAGGTTTATTTGGTTTATGAGTCTTACAGTTTTTATATCACTATTTTGAATGTAGATAAGGATCATTGTAATTATAATTAAATCAAAAATTAGAAATTAGATTACATGCATTTGACTACCTAACACTTTGAAAATTTCTCTTTCGCAAACAAAATCCACAAAACTAGCAACATAAACTATTATTGTTGTTGTTATGATAAGCATGGATATAATTGTTAGTTTTTATTATTTTTGTAATAATGATAATTATGTTTTACATTGACATTTATATTTATAATTATTTGTTATTATGATAATTATTTTCAAGAGTTTGTTAAATTTAAAAAATTAGTATTATTTCAAGAAAATGCAAAAAGTAAAATAAAATTTTGTAGTAGTGTTTAGTACTACTGTACTAGTATTACTTTTAAAAACAATGTACTACCTCCGTTTCCTATTAGTTGCAACAATTGGGTATTATTTGTGAGATATAAAATATTCAATTGTTGCAACTAATTGGAAACGGAGATAGTAGTATATATGAGCAGTACAAAATGGATTTGATTTTAATTTTCAAGAATGGATTATCGGGATTAGAATGAATTCGATGAGATGACCAGGGACCAGGAGTGTAATTACATAAACAGAACACACCCTAAAATTTAACCCGAGTTGTTTATAAATGGGTTAACATGACTTTAATACAATAATATTTAAATATATCTTAAGCATAGGTGAAAACTCATTGCCAAATAATTTGAAAATACATGACAATTAATTTGACAATTTTATGGCATAGTAAAATTGGCCGCAAAATAAACACTAAGTCCTCCAAAAGCAAAGATAATCACCATTGCTAGTTCTCAAACCCCAGATTTCAAGCGGTAACAATTTGCTCCAAGAAATCTTTAGGGTCGCATCAAAAGAGCCTTAGGCCACATCACTATTATTATTGTTATTGTTCTTATTATTATTATTAGTACTTTTGTTTTTTTACGTGCTATATTTTTTTTATCTGCCATGATGCAACTTATAAAATTAATATTTCGAGTTTAGTATAATAAATAATTATAAAAATTATATTTTTGGAAAATATACATTATTGAGGCGATTTATATAACTATGTTTTTCGTTACACATTAAGCACCAAATTGAATCAAAGTTATAATGTGAATGGTGTTAAAAACCCTAATGTAGCAACAAAAAAAACCGATTACTCCCTCCATTACCATTTGTTTGGTACGTTTTGACTTGCACATATACCAATGCACTTGTTTGACCTTAAATATTTTTTGTTATGTATATGTAAAAATTATAATAATTGAATATTAATAACGTACTTATTGAGAAAATCAAACAATATCTCATATGACTATATTATATTTTATATATTGAAAGTAATTTAAAAAATTCTCCCATCTCGTGTCAAGATTTCAAACGTATCAAACATATAGGAACAGAGGGAATAATCTAATTTTTGTACATTATGGATATTCAAATGTCCAAAAATTGGTTGGATACCAGATTCATTCAGAAGTCGGATGTCCGGAATAATTTCCAATATTCGGATATCTGTATTCTATATAATTAGGCTAAAATATTAAATTATATATAAAAACTAATCTAAATTATAATTTATTGAAAAAAATTATAAGAAGTAATATTTTTTATATTATTCGGATATTTCGAATATCCGATCATTTAATTCGAAATTCTTTCATATATTAGATATTTGAAATGATTCTGATCAAATAAGGATATCTAATTTCACTTTATAGAGTATTGAATTGTGTCGTTTTAGTATTAATTATATTATTAAAAATCACATCAAATTTCACAATCTCGATATTCAACTTTCCGAATTAGATTTCCGATCCAAAATCTTTTATCACATGAAATAAACTAATAAAAAATCATATGGGATTCGAATTAGATTTTGGAAATTTTGGATTTTTAGATAGTTTTATAGAGCCCTAACCTTGGAGCTCTTATAAGATTTTAACGGACAAAAACATGAATGTTTGACGTCACCTTAGTTAAAGTATCTTGCCACCCCACGTGTACCCCCTCCACTATTCTGTGGCGTCAAAGTAACTTCCTCCTTTTCCTCTTCCTCTTCCTCATTTCAACTAGAGATTCTTCTAACTTTCTTCCATTTCCCTTCCTTCTTCTTCTTCTTCTCTCTTCATCAACAATGGCGGAAACTTCTTCTCTCTCCTTAATCACTTGTGCATCTTCATCATTTTCTACCATTTCTTCAAACTTCCGTCAAATTTCTTCGTCTTCTTCACTAACTCCTCCTACTAACCTTCTTCCTCAACGTTTATCCTTATTTATTCGTCCTTTTTCCTCTCGATTTCCCGCCAAATCTTCTTCTTCTTCTTCTGGTGATCAGTTTGAGTTCGGTTATGGCTCTTACCCTTGGGATCCTCAACCTCAATTGGATGATTCAGATTCTGGTATACTTTACTTCTTCACTTTCCTTTCTTTTTTTTTAACCTTTTATTTTCATTATTTTTTATTTGTTTATAATTGGATTCGCGTTTTTTTTGATTGAGTGTAACATGATTTATGATTTTAATTTGTTGAGATTTTGTTGTTTGATCGTTGTGTTGAAATGTAGTTACTTTGGAAATTATTGGCTAAGTGAAGTATAGATTTAATCTATTATTTGTTCTGGAGAAGGTTGATTTGATGATTGTTTTTAATCTGAGGAACTTAATTTAATCGATTTACTTGTTATTTAGGATCAATTTAGGGAGACAATGCCGTAGTCTCGTCGTAGAAAGATAGAAGATTTGAGTGAGAATTGAGAGAAATTGTATGTTAACCTATAAATAAATGTAAATTTTGAGTACAATTGATGCTGTTTATATTGATTTTAACACAACATTAATTTACAAAATAATGTTAAATGACTCTAAGACCGGTAACAAGCGCTTATAATAGGGAATTTGGGATTATCTTGGAGTGATTTGTAGCTAGGTTCATGATCTAGGGACAATTTGATTGGTTGTGCTACATATGTGCTGTTGCCTAGAGCTTACTCGCTGTCGAAGACAGCTGTCAAGATTATATATTTGCTTCAAGGGATGTAAAACAGTTTAGTATAGAAGTCAAAACATAAGTGCTGTAATGACCATAGAACAGTGTGGTTCTGAGACTTAGTTTAAGGTATATTGCTCTCGTAATGTCATTGATGAGCCGTTAATAAAGAAGTGGAGATGAGTTATCCTTTCAGTTTTTTTTGTTGTAAAATAGGATAGATTTTAGAGGTTTATATTTTTCTTGTTTGAGGAAATGGTAGAGTTGTGTCTTCTTTTATTCTATTGTTGATTTGGTTACCATATGGTTTAGCATGACACGTCTATTTATTGGGGTGTGCGTGTGAAGATGTTAGAGCCTTGAAGTTATACAAGCATTTTCTAGAGATTCTGATTGAAGGTGTATGCATTTACAATGGGTGTTGGATTTAAAGAAAAGATAATTTTGTGTGACATAGAAGTAACTACAAATTAGATAAAGCAGAATTATTTTTTGATGCAAGTATTTCCCACTGGTTTGCATCTTTCTTTCATAGCTTAGGGCAATGTTACTTTCTTACCTTCAGTTGTCTGATCAACTCTACATCGTTGACCATGTCCTTCTTTGAGTTACTTTCAAGTAATTACTGAAATGGGATTACTGTCCTGATATGTTGCTGAGTAAGATGGCTCTGTTGATATATTATGTAGGTATTGAGTGGATTCGTGAGGAGAAAATCACAATGTTCACTGCCGATGGACTCATTCAACTTGGAGGTTCTTTGGTACCTCGACGTATATCGTCATCAGAGGTATGCCTTCATTTGGGAAAATCTTTTGTATGTTTTTTTGTAAAGGAGGTGCATAGTCAATAAAGTTTGAAATATTATGAATTGGTGATACGGAAATAGATTTTCTTATTTTGGGCTTATCTTACTAAGTATTGTACTATTTATAAAAGGATAATTGCAAGCTTCCCTTTTCAATGACTTCAACATGTTGTGTGTCAACCTTGGGTGTATGCAACAACTAAGTGATGCATAGTGCATATACTTGTTAGCTATTCATACTTTCTTCCTTATTACTCTCTAACCTCCATTTTGTGAGTTGAGTAGTAACAGTGATTAGTTATGAGCATTTTGTCTTGAATAACTTTTGTAAAAACTAGTAAAGGTAACGCTTAATTATGTCAAGGTAGTCAGCAACTTGTATGAATGTTTGCTACTGCTGTAAATTTGATGTGAAGAAATCTTTCCTTTATGCTCTTTGTACAATTATTTGAGTGAGCATTTCTTGGATGGTAATACGGTAGGCATTCTTTTTATAGCTGTTAGGATAAGACATGTATTATGTTAGACTAATAAAACTCATCCCGTAAATGAGTCAATGTCACCTTGTTAATTAGTAGAAGATAATCCATTTGTTAATATAGTCACCCTAATGGCAATAAAACTATGAAAGTCATTAGTATGTAAACAATTTTTTTGCCGGTTACCCTTGAGGTTTTACTTAATTCATAGGGACCTTTGTAGTTTCCAAAATTCACAGGGTTTCCTTGGGTTTTCTAAAATGCTCCAAATACACGGATTCCCTTGGAGATTTTTAAAATATGTCCTTGTATTGTTTCAATGAAATTCATACTTGAAGTTATTTTGAGTCAAATTATATGCAAGTGCATGTGTTTCTAATTTGGACGTACTTCTTTCCAAATTTTATTGTTGTAAGTTGAGAGTAAATCAATTTACAAAAGCCTTTGTTTTAGGCGAGTGAAACCTAAAATTAAGGGAACCTAATTTTCTTACTAGGTGAAGCTAATTATAATATCCTCAATCTATCCCATTAATTCAAACTCTTGGTGACTGAAACCATTAAAACAAGTTAAGATCCTTAGAGCAGGGTAGACACATGAAGTTTAATCGCGGCTTAGTTGTTTTTGCTACATAAAGAGATAAAACCCATCAATTTCCACACTAGAAAAGGAAGGATCAATTTTCCCTCCCTTAAACACAATCTTTCCAAAATTGGGAAACCCCCCTCTTTATATCGCTATCCAAGTGTAGTTTTAGTTACTCCATGGTTTAGGTTAAATTAAACTGAGATGTGACATGCAGTGCCAATTTTTTGGGGAATATGACACTAGATGGTAAGAAGTTTTCCCTGTATGCGTGTCGCGGTGAGGAATGAAATTTTTTCTAAGATACTACTTACAAGATTATGCTTGGATGATTTACAACTTAAGTGGAGAGGTGATTGTAGCATTAAGAGGTGTTCTAATTAAGAATTTGGTTGTGGCAATTAATAGGGTGTGTATGTTGAGTTCGATGCGAAATAATGGTGGGGGTACACCTTGAGGTATATACTTTTGGAATAGAGATATTCAAAGAAAGGTAGAAGTTGCATTGAGTATAAATAGAAATCGGATACAAAGATTTGCACAAGTGCAAAAGCGAAGTGGAGATTCAAGGCTTATGAGGATCTTAGATAGAAGAAGCTGAAGGGAGATAAAAGTGATATGTTATTATTGGTTTTTAGAGCAATTCTTGGTTCATGAAGTGGACCCATCTTTTGGGATAAAGACTATGGTATTGTTGTTGCTGTCTTAGTTCTCTTCAAACTGGTCTGCATGTATTATTGTATGTTTAAAATTTTTCAACCTGAATCTTTGTCGAATGCAAAGCCTTTTAAACATGTCAAGGGAAAGTTGTATCCATGGGATAGAACATCAGTGTGATAATGGAACACTGACATATGGGTTGAACTATAGAAGCAATTAGCATTAATGAGTGCAATATGCCCCCCTTGCAAATGCAGTCCAGGTATGACAATGGCACGGCTGCACAGGTATGCAATGAAGTGAGCATGTGCCATGGGGTTATTTGTGCTTAGTGGTAAACTGATAATGAAGTGCTGTGCTGTGTTATTTAATGACAACATGACCCCATGGCTAACACGTCTACAAGCTCAGTGACCTTGATTTCTGAATGCTCTCTTTAATTTTGGCTAATTAGGTTTCAACTTAGCTGGTGATCTTGTCACTCTACCTTCATTTCTTTCTGTTGATCTGTACTTTCTGCTGCTGAAGATGATTTCAGGATCATTGAAAGAGGCTTCCTTGTTGGGTAATTGAGAATGGGTTTAACTTTTTTTGTGGCATCACATTTAAGCCGTAACTGGCTGTTGACAAACTTTCTTGGCCTCTCATGACTCATTATTGGTGGGTAGGTTGCTGAGGTGGCAATTAGTTAAAGTTTAGGTGTAAATACCTTTCTTCTAATTCATTAATGTTCTTGGTAGTTAATATAAATAGCTGAGTTTCTGTAATTAACTCATCTTTTTGATCATTTCTCAATTAATGGAAAATATGATTTTGCTGCTTATCTTAGCTTCTGAATATTATCTTCTTCACGATATCAGAACCTACTGATACCTTTTCTCTTCTTCTTCCTCCTCAATTCTTGAAATGCTTGCACTAAGTTTCTTTGTATTACTTTAAATGTGTGACACTTATCTCTTGTGACAGCATCTGCTGTGGGATGTTGATAGAGCTATCAGCTATAGGCCAGAGGGGCCTTTACTGACTGTTTCATGTGGTGAAGATAGTGCTGTTGGCACTATGGAATTTGGCAAGTTGCCACTTTCATCATTTGGGCAGTTGCTGATTACCATTCACTTAAAATTATCTTCAAGTGTATTTTATGTCACTACTTTCGGAGCTGACCCCAATTATGGGACTTAGGTTTGATGGATTGGTTGATACTTGCCGATATGACCTATTTTTCCTTTCACATTGCAGAAGAAGCAAGGTAGGGTGAAAATTCCTCCGAGGTATCAGCGCTTTCAAGAGAGTGATTACATGGACCCAAAACAAAGCCTTTGCCTTGGTGCACTTTTTGATATTGCAGCAACTAATGTGAGGATATTGATAGCTACTGTTAGATTACATACTTATATCTGCAGTATATTACCATTGAGGTTCTTTATTGTCATTGAATAATTGTTTTCAAGTTTTATATGTCAGGGGCTTGATGCGGGTAGAAGGCTTTGCATTATTGGGTTTTGTCGTTCAATTGAGATGCTTAGTGATGTTGTCGAGGACAGTGTCTTGGAGCAAGGTGGAGAGGTTTGTGCCAATAAATTTGCTCATTTAAGTTTTCATATATTTGCTACGAGTATGGTTTTTAAGTAGTACTCCTATGTCTCTAAAATTAACTTCTAGGTAACATGTAATTAAGGGTTTTAATTGAACATGCCATGGTTATCATTTACAATTTACAAAGTCCTATCTAGATATTTACATCATCAATTCATAATATCCTCTATTTGAAGTTTTCTTTGGTAATTTTTGTTGCATGTGTCATCAAGAGTAATGAAAGAAACCTTAAAGCTTAATTTTGTCGGCCTATTAATTTGGGGCTATCTAAAACTGAAAGGTGGCTTGTCAACTTGATGTGATGGTAATAAAATAATTGTCTTTTAATGGTTTCTAAACTACTTGATACATTTGAAATAGAATACATTGAGACTAGCTTCTTCCTGTAATAGCACTGTCTACTTGGCTGTATAAGATGTTAACGAGTACGACATCAATTAACCTGGCTTAAACCACATGCTAACCTTAAAGTACTCCATCTGTCTTCATCGAGACATGTACCTAAATCTTTATCTTCTGAATAATTTGTTTCCCTGATAGAAAAGTGCAATTTCCTTACAGAAGCTTGCATTGATTAGTTCTAACATGAGAATTTAGATTTACTGCATATAGATTTTTCAACGCCAAATTCTACAATTTTACGAGTACATGGACGAAAATTGGTCACAGGAGTTTAGTGAACGAAATCTATTTATATCTTTATTTAATTGATGAAATTTCTAGAAAAATACTGTAACTTTTAGCAATATGAAATTGCTGTGATTAACATATTGGCTGTTGGTCCCTATGAGTATGATGCACAATGCTTGTTTCATATCTTGTGAACTGTAATTCTCTTTTGCTTTGTATGTCTTATTTTTAATATTTGTGGCTCTTTTGCTTTGTATGTCTCATTTTATTATGTGGCGGTAAGCCAATACATTGCTCTGTGCAACTTAGTTAAATAGTTATGTCAATCATTTTCAAGGATCATTTTGACGCTAAGAAGAGATAACATGTATATTTGTAAAACAACCATAACAATACATATTTCTTCAAGATGAAATTTTTTTGATCATCGGAATTGTCTAGATTGTTGCTGCAGAGAAAGCATCTGATGGCGGGTTGCAGGAAAAGCTAAGCATGACTGTTGCCGTACCACTGCTTTGGGGTGTCCCTCCTGCTTCTGAGACACTCCACCTTGCTGTCCGGAGTGGTGGAGGAATAGTGCAGAAGGTATTTTGGCAGTGGCACTTCTTGTAAATAATTCCTGCTGACTAGGTTGGTCTGACCCATCTATTGTTCATTGTGTACATAAAGCTCAAAATTGTACATTAGTGGAAATGTAAATGTGTAAACTATAAAATCCAAGATTTGACAGTAAATAATTATTGTCCTCTTATCAAACCAATGAACTCCATGACTTTGGGAATAAATTCACGGACTTGGGAATGGTTGGACTATTAGAGTCATACATCATCCATCATTGTTAATATTTTATTGATTGACTATTTCACCATATACCCTTGAACTATTACAAAATGTATGAAGTAAATTTGTTTCGAAAATACATTATGTGTCCTTAAACATTTTACGAAATTTACGATGTACTCTTATTTTCCTGTATTTTATTAATTACCCACAAATTAAAAAATTAAATCAAAAAAACTATTAATTATATTAGTCAAAGTTAATTAAACTATCTAAATTAATTTTAACCAGAACCACCCTCCTTCCAAGGTGAACTACCACCCCATTGTCGGCAGAAACAGAACCAACCATCCACCCACACATTCTCAACCACCTAAATTCACTACCTTTATACATTTACCACCCAAATCCAAAAACCTTCAAACATCATCCAATAAATTCATTCAAATTCAAACTCCACCCAAATTTGTTATCCAAATTCGAAGGGTGGTTGAATCGAAGTTTAGCTATGGTTTAAGTTCAATTTTTTGGTGTAATATTTGTTGGCTTGGATCATATTTTTGGTGGTAGTTGTTGGCATGGATCAGTTTTTTGATGGAGGTAGGTTCGAAGCTTGTAAAGGTGGGTTCGAAGTTGTTGATGAAGGTAAGTTATCAAAATGGAAGAAGAATGGAATTTCTAGCGGAGAGAATAGGATGATGAATACTTTTAGGTCTTGTTCTTTTGGATAGAGTATGAAGTAAACGAATTGAAACATAAATTTAACAGAAGAATTCAACGAAATATAATGGAACGGAGTTAAGCTGATATGAATTGAAACTGGTTGAAGTAAAGCCGGTAAGCCGCTCTTCCATCTATTTGATTGATATTGCTTAAAAGCAATCAGTCTATGAGATGAATTTATTTAGTCCTCCTTGTAATGCTAAACCCCCCCTACTTAACTCGGTGGTTAGAGTATAAGAGTATTGCTTTCACACGGCAAGAGTCATTGGTTCAAATCCAATTGATCCTGATTTTGTTTATGTTACAAGGACTAAAGGCCAAAACAAGAGAATACTTCCAGTGACTATTACCAAGAGAAAATAACTAGTTCACCGAAGGCCAATAAGTGATAAGCTTAATCTTAGAAGGTAAACATGGGCCGTGAGGTTGGCCACCTATCTAATTAATGAAATCTTAACTGCCACCCAAGGACCAAGGCACCAACATTTGTTTTCCATCTATGTCGAATGGACGGTAGCAAATACTAATGTAAATAGCCTAGTTTAAGTTTCTCTACTCTCTATAAGACTATAACCATTAACCGAGCGGCAAGCACCTCCCCTTAGGCGGGATGCCTAAATTAAGCGCTTCATCCTAGACTGGGTGTCTAAAATAAGCATCCTCTCAAAAATAAAGCGTCAATGTGTCATACAAGCCACACTCCTTGCAATTTTGAAAGTCATGTAGTAAACCACTAAATATCATAGTAAATTAGTAATGTTGGTGATGAGCGGAGCGTAACGATTTAAACTCCTAACATAATAATTGAATTACTCGTATAGTCGTATAAATAATTGTCACTTTGCAAAGAGCTGGGATCATATACCAAAATCAATTGACTTTCTTTTACAAATTGAAGGGATGATAGTAAAACTCAAATACTCAATCACACTAATCTACCTCACAAAAGTAAACAGTAAAAATTTCCTGTCTTTTTTTAGTAACAACAAGTACACCAGTAGTTATTAAAACAGTAGGTCAATGCAAATATGCAATCATAAAGTTTTCAACATCATGGAAATAACTAATATTTTAATAGAGTAAGAGAAGAATATTATTTCACCAATATGATTTTTGGTCCAAAATTGAACAGCAAAGAGTAAGGATAAACAGTATTATCTGCCCAACTCATTGCAACTCAAGTTTATGCAAAATTTTGGACTTGTTGGATTGATTCCCTATGATGATTCTTTTCAATCAAATTGCCATGAAAATTTTTTTATTATTTTATTATTATTTTTTCTTCCAAACTTTTGTGTTCTGTCAAAGCATTTGAGCTTTAGAGATTTCTTCTTGTCATTTTCTTCCTTGTTAAATTATCTTTTGATTTAATATTCTAAAGCCTTTTTTTTTTTTTTTTTTGCTTCATCATCATATTCCATTACTAGTGAATGGTGATCAATATAACCTAGATTTCAAATTTTTACAATTATTTTTGCCTTTTTACATCCAATCTTGGCCTACCTTTTTGTACTCCACCTTCAAATGTTGAGGTTTATTTCCCACTTTATATGTTCAACCTTGATTTATTCATTACTACAAAAAAAAAAAAGATATGGTAAGTCATAGTTTTGAAATTTTGATGGGTTTTGTCCTTTTATCTATTCTTCACACAAAAGAGGGAATTCCTATAAAATGTACTTGCTTGGTCCTCTAATTAAGGGTGTGCTCTTCAAATGTACTTGCTTCATTCTTCATTCAATCGATTCATTATACGAGTAATTACTAACAATCTCTTGTGAAACCTTTAATATGTTTCAATAAGTTTCAACCTATCCAACTCGTTCTAAAATCTCAATAATATGTGACTTAACACTTAGGATCAATATATTCCCATTCATTCAAATCAGATTTTGACCAATTGCAATGTAAGAGCTTATTTACATTTACCGAAAACAATTGAGCTGAACTGATTGGAGCTGATATAAATTGAACTGAACTGATTAGATCTGAACTAAACTAAATAAATAGTTAATTAGCTGAACTTAACTAATAATAGTTGATTAGCTGAAATGAACTATTGTTAATGAGAGAAGAAAATTAGAAGCTGAATTGATTGGAGCTGAAATTAAGCGGAAGTATACAGTCCAAGTGTTAAAATTTCAATTGCCTTAACCCGCAAAGAGTATACACCTTAAGTTCTTACGTTGCATTTTTTTTTAGTATAATACACAAATTTGGTCAAAATATATTATAGATTTTTTAATTTTTATTTTTTGACGTGAAGCTGGTACAATGGCCTGAGCACGGATCGGATATCCGATCCGAAATTTGGGAAAATTAATATTTGTATCCTTATCCAAAATTTTCGGACATCAGTTTTTGATATATGATATTTTCTGATCGGATACTCCGGATATCCATTTCCAACTTTTCTTTAACAAAAAAAAACATAAGTGATTGCAGCATAAGAATACAATAAGACGATATAAGTACCAATTGAAAAAAATGAATATGTTAAATCTTTTCCATTAGCAATCGCACAGAATAACTTAATTTTCGTAGAAGTACTCCGTAAGATTCTTAAGTTTACTAGTTTAGTATAATCAAAAGTCGAAAGTTTTTAGGAATGACCTCTATTTTTGGTGCAGGTGGATTCAATACATAAAAGAGGTATATGGTATCAACAAATTTCGGGCATCCGGTTCGATATTGAAGTTTCGGGTATTCGGATATCCAAAAGGGCCAAAAGTGTTATTTGAATAGGTATTTGATATTGGCCGCTTTTTCCGAATCGGATATCCTAAAAATCAGATCAAATTTTCGGCTTTTCAGATATTCAGATATTTTTGCTCAGCCCTAGTTACATTAATTAGGCAATAAAAATAGATAATACAAGGACACTTGAGTGTGTTTTTTGTTACTCCGAAAATACTTACGTAATTAATAAAAAATATGGTCAAATCTTCCACTATTTGACTGAACCATAATAATTTTGCTTAGTAAACAGTATTGTGTATAACATTTGATTACTTAAACAACTGAAAATTCATAATCAAAACTTAAACATGTTTCATCCACATACTTAGACAAGTTATTTTGTCACATATAATACTCCATACTATCTTATTCATATATCACCATCATGTTACCATTGTATTATAAGAGACGTCAGTCCTTTGTCCATTGTCCGTTGTTTGGCATGCTAATTGAGATTATTAACTAAATAATTAAGTACAATTTGTATGAACAAATGGCTAAAAATAAGAGAAGCTAAGTATTATATAGTTGATTTGGATTAATTAATAAATTTTAGCAAATAGATTCAAAATATCCAAGAATCTTTTGACTGAAATTAATTTATAAATAAAATGCTGATTATGTGGGAAATTAGATAAAACCAAAATACTAGAGAAATTTAAATTGATGGTAGGGACTATAAATATGGTATAAGAGTTCAAATCAAATTGTTTTAAAAAGGAATAATATCTGGATGACATGGAATTTATTTGATTTAAGGAGAGATTATTAGAGGATTGAAAGCTACTGCATTGTTAATAGTACATGCATGCAATTATAATATAATCCTTCCTATAAAATATTTGTCCCTCTTTGGAAATTTTGCTTTTCAAGGAGATATGCAATGATTGTACCATTAACTTAAAAGATAAGTATGTGAATGTTAACTAGCTTAGTTTGTTTAGTGTTATTTAGAAGGTGATATGTATTCAAGATGTACTTAAATCGAATATTTGATTCGAATTCTACATGTAATATATAGAGGGAGCTAGTTATCGGATATTTTATCAAGAAAATTGAAATTAAAGAAACAAAACTTAAGTAACTTAAATTTATCTTAACAAAACTATATACGGATTTGTTTAATTTTGTTTAAATAAATTTGACTCGTCTCAGTTCCAACTTATTCTATCTGGACATAGAATGGACTTAATAAAATGTGAAATGTAAATGTTCAAAACAAATTATATACTACTATGAATAGCGCAAAAGTTAAAGTTGATCGAACAAATACTATTAACTCATTCAAGGTAAAGAGTTGATCGTAATTTAAAAGAATTTTCAAGTATTAATTTTTATGTACAAAAGTAAAAATACTCTCCATTTCTCGACAATACTCTTAATCTTCCTATATTCCAATATATAGTATGTATCAACAAAAAAAATTGTACTATTGCTGAAGAATAATTCATCAATTAAAAATTTGCTTGTTATCCAAATATGAGGCAGCGCAGTAGCTGCAAGTTAGTTACTAGAAGCATTAGGTGAACAATGTTTAAAATTAAGTCAACTTGTTGAAAAACAATACTAATTATATAACAAATAAATGAAAACAATTCAATAATTTGGTAGGATTAGTTTTTCATTTACAGAAGAATTGAAGGAAAGTCTGAAGTCAATCATACTGTTGAATTCTTACATATTGTTGAAATCTAAGAAGATAATGATGACAAATTTTTTTCAAGTTTTTTTTTTTTTTTTTTT
>PYUH01004033.1:1323961-1354953 GCA_016808085.1 Suaeda aralocaspica | reverse complement strand
TCGTACATCAAAATTTCATATAGTAAAGAAAAGTTGGGATTGCTTCTGATTGCATTTCTTTTGGGAAATGATGGTTTGAAATTTTTTTCTGTGCTTTGTTTCGGTTGATTGTGTTGTTTTTTTTTTTTTTTTTCATTTTATATAAAAAAAAATATAAAATAAAATCTTGAAAATAAATTCTCTGTAATTTTTTTTAAAAAAAAAAAAAAAAAAAAAAAAAAAAAAACAACACAATCAACCGAAACAAATGCACAGAAAAAAATTTCAAACATCATCATTTCCCAAAAAGAAATGCAATCAGAAGCAATCCCAACTTTTCTTTTACTATATGAAATTTTGATGTACTGTCAAAAAATTTATATACTTGTATATTCCCATCATAATCAGAAATTCAGAGTTGTACTAAAATTAAAAATACTTCATTTTTTTTTTCTGAAATCTGATCTTTTTTCCTGATTTCTTACTCCATTTTACTGACCTTTTTTTTTTTTCTTCACTGAATTCTTCAAATTTTTTGACAGTAAAAATTCAGAACACCTTACCTCTTTATTTAATATTTGAAATTATTGTGTTCGAACAAACGGTATGTAGCAAATAATAATAATAATATATACCGAGCAAAATGGATAGTACGGTAAATTTTTGTTTTCGTAATAATAATAACTAATAAGCGGGAAATTCATAATTTAATATTGATGTCAATAATAGTAGTACATCACCTTTGTGTCCTTTTCTTCTGCTTTGGTTTCATCAAAGTAATTAGTGCTAATTAGCTGCTTAATCTCCTCTAAACCATAGTCTAACAAAGAATGACCATTTTGCCCCCACATCCCAACATTATTTTCACTAATACCACTTGAGGGCTTTTGATCCACCAGCAACTCAATATCATGCTCTAATGCTGAACCTTCTCCATGGTGATGATGATCATCACTTCTTCTCCTTGGATAATCTTCATGATGACGACGATGATGGTGATGATCATTAAGTTGATGAACATCATAACTCTGATGATTTTCAATCTTAACTGGATTATTTTTAATCATCTGTGTCGCGCTACAACTTCCATCAGAGCTACAACTACTAGGTTGTTGTTGTTGTCGTTGTTGTTGTTGTAGTACTTGATCACCAAACACAAGAAGGGTACTATTGTCTTTTACTTGCTGTTGATTTTGCATGAGAATTAGGGTATTATAACTTGAACTACTAGTATTATTATTGTTGTTGTTGTTGTTGTAGCATCCTTCAGTAAAAGACATAGTCATAGGAGAATTATTGTAGTGTGTGCTAGTGCACTGGTATGATGGTGAGGGTGAAGGTGAAACAACATGATGATGATGATGAGGTGATAACAAAGAGGATGGTGATGATGATAATAAAGATGAAGGGTATTGATTGTATTGATGAAACATCAAAGAATTATGAGGATTATTATGATGATTAAGAAGTGATTTTTTGGGGTTAATGATAGAATTAGGAGATGTAATGTTATTGTTAATCATAGTACCCATCATAAGTTTCTTTTTGAGCTTGGTATTCCAGTAATTTTTGATATCATTGTCTGTCCTTCCTGGTAATTGTGCTGCTATTATTGACCACCTTCAATAACATTACATGTAACAAGATAATAATATCATTAGTTTATTTGATGCTTTCATCTAATTATTATTTGACTTAATTATTTCCCCCACATTATTTTTTTTTAGTGTACGGTAGCTAGACTAGCTAGCTTTATTAGTAGTGATCAAATTCAACATAAATATCATACATTCATGTAGATAGATAAATGAGTACAAAATTATAGATCATGTAGACGAGATTTGATCAAAGATTCTAGTTGCCGACCTTTAACAACCATGATGTATGCTCTTTATATTATTCAACTCAATTAATTTAATTTCCTTATCATTTATATATACAAGTAGAGGTAATGTAGATGGGTTTTACATCGAAACTATAGTGAGTACATTAGCTAGCTAGAATCTACATACACCATAATTGAACATATATATCTTATCATACATTAATGTAGATAAACATTATAAATAGATGTCGATCAAATTAATAAAAACAATACAGCTCATGTAAACGAGATTTGATCAAATATTTTAGTTGCCGACCTATAACAACTTTGTATGGTCTTTAAAATATTTAACTTAATGAATTTCCTTATCGATCACTTATAATGAAGTAGAGGCCGGTAATGTAGGTAGATTTTACATCAAACCTTCGGTGAATAATAATAAGGGGCATCTACAACATAGTTACATCTTACATCCAATACATCGTATATATATATATATATATATATATATATAAAATAAAGCTGAGAAATACATTTCATTTAGACATTTAGTTAGGAAAAAAAAAAAGACAAAAATTCCGACATGAAAAGATCTAATTAACTAATCCTTTTCTTAATTATATGACATGCATGAAATCCACTACACAGATTTTATCTTTATGACATAATAATTTGTTCTTTGTTACTTTGTACCCCCTTTGCTTTTTTTTTTAGTTGATTTTATTCTTTTAATCTAGGCTTTTTATTGCACAGGCAAAAGGTTGTTGCTTATTACTAGCTAGGCTCCTTCGTCTTTTTTTAGTTGCTGTTTTTTTCAAGTTGATTTCATTTTTTTAATCTAGACTCTTTATTATACAGGTAAAAGGTTCTTCGTTACTTATTAGTAGCTACTATATATATCAAAAAGGTTATATTTTAAACTTTAATTTTTCTTAATTCAATATACAATTATTTAAAAAACAAATTAAACAAGAAAAACTAAAAATAATAATAAATTAGAAGAAAAGTTGAAAGAAAACAAACCTGCTACCAATATTAGCATACAAGCTACAAATAATTCTGTCTTCTTCATCAGAAAATTCACCATGTTTAATATTGGGTCTTAAGTAATTAAGCCACCTTAATCTACAACTTTTGCCACACCTTTTTAAACCTACATATATAAAGTTAAATCACACCCAAAAAGTTAATTAAATTCACAAATATCTAATTAATCATTCATCATCATATATAATTAAAACCCAAATTAAAGCAAGATCATTATAATTAAAATAAAATATATATATACCAGCTTTTTGAGGAAGTGCAATCCAATTTCCACCAGTGCCAAATTGTTGAATATAATCTTTGAGTTTTGCATCTTCTTCAGGTGACCATGGTCCTTTCTTCACATTTGCTTTGTCACAACATGGTGCTCTTCCCATTTTTTTTTTTTTTATTAATTTATTTATTTTTCAAAATTTATTTGAGAATTTATATAAAAAACAAACAAAAAAAAAATATGATTTTTTTGAGAGAGAGAAATAATGAGGAAGCTAATAAGTTGAAGTGGCTTTTGAGTAGTTGTAGTAATATAGGAGACTTTAGAGGTTGAAGACAAAGTGGATATGTTATATTTATAATTTCAAGAGAGAGAAACTAGAAAAAAAAAATTAGGAGAGAGAAGTCAGAGGGTGGAAAACAAGGTCTTCTTACACTAATAAAATATAAAAAAAATTATAATTTTTTAATGATGAATTTTTTGGCAAATGACTTTACACTAATTAGCTAAAACAAGAAAACTTTCTACGTGCATATATCATACACAGTCTGTGTAACAAATTAGTTGCAATAATTGATATTTTTCCTCTTTACTTTACTTCATGTCAAATTATTGCTATTAATTTGTTATTAGAGACGGTTCTAAACCCATGCGGGATGGGTAACGGCACAGGGCTCCCAAACCAAAAGGCCTCAAATGGTATATTAACTTATAGTTTTGAATATAAACAAATGAAATTATAATAGACTAGTGGTAAAGAAAGGGGCTCATATATCAAATATCTCCGGTTTAATTCTCCTTAACTTCACTTTTTGAAAATAATTTATTTGTGTTTTTGTTTTATGTTTAATATATGATTCGAAATATCAACCTCAACATTAAAACGAACGCTAAGAAAGTGATTTTTTTTCTTGATAACATTACTCCTTTATGTTTTTCGATAGTGTAATAAGGGCCCATTTTTAGGTCTTACAGGGGCTTTCATAATCTTAGCTGCGATCCAGTTTGTTATTTTTTATTTTTTTTTTTGACAGACAATTTGTTACAAAGATGGTATGTGTTTTATTTTTCATGTTAATCTTACCAAATACTTTTGTACTTTGACAAGAAAGTACCAACGAACATATATAGTGTTGTAACTTCACTTGCATTTTCAAACTTGGTGTCTTTTCTTACCCTTCGAATAATTGCATGCACGAATCCGAAGTTCTTGTAGTTTAGGATATAAATGTTACCTTGGTACCAAGGGAACACTTATTTTGATAAGAAGAGGTAAATTTGACAAAAGTAATTATCCATTGAACGTACGATGACCGATGGGTAATTAAAAATGAGGTATATGTTGGAAATTCTAAGGTGAAAATAAATGAGAAAATATGAAGGGTTTTATCAAAAATCGTGTTATTCTATATCGGAAAGAAATGAGGAGTCTTTTGGATTTATATATGTAATAATATTATTATACCCTAAAAGTTTTAATGCTAAGTGGGTTGTTGGGCTTAACACTTCACACGCGCGCTGAACCGGGCCGGGCCGGGGCCTTGGACTTAGGAATGCAATGCGCGGTGAGCGTGGGCTGTGCTTTGGGCCTTCTATCTTTTTACTGAGAATCTGTTTATTGATTTTGGAATATTGTTTTATTACAATATTTACTCTTTTGGACTGTTGGGCTTACGGGAGTTATTCTCCAACAGTCATATATTTATGGACTGAGTCGTTGGTTATTAATTCTTACTCGATACTATTAATTTCGGTCCGTTGGATTCTTTACAGTATTCAATACATTTAATTTCAGCTCGTTGGACTCTCTTCCCTATTCTCCTATATATACCTCAACTCAAAGTTCAAAAAACACAACAACAACATCTCTTCAATTCTTCTGTCTTCTTCACAAATACTTCAAACACTTTCTATTCTGGTTTTGGGCATAATTTGAGTTCCAGTCGGTATCTCTGAGTACACATAGATTCTGGCGCCATGCAAATCTTGAGGGCGACCGCATTGGTTTCACTGCACTAGGGTAGCGCAAAATCGTCTTTTAGGACAGTGGTCCACTACGACGTGACAATTTCTGTTCTCACTCTCGCTTCAACAAATAAGTTACTTATTAATTTTACCTTCTCTTATAACATTATATGCCCCAAAAAATTATTATTAGGGACTTAATAACGTAGAATTGGTGATAATGATGGAATTGGGCATGTTATTTAGATTTGGTTGAACGGAAGATTATGAACTACTTCTGAAAATTTAGACCAAAAGTAAAGCTAAAAGTCTTGGCCGGCACGTGTGTGATAGAATATATATATTATTTCTGATCATCAACCATCCGGTTAAGCTTTTGGTCTAGTTTTTTTTTTTTCTAAAATTATGTTTATGTATTACAAGAATGGATATTTTGTTTATTTTTTCAAAATTAAAGGAATTGTTGAGAGGAACATGTGTACTTATTTGAAATAAAGAACAATATATGATACCATAATACAGATTATGCTCCTGATTAGTGTGTCGAATCACCAAACAAGTGGTGCAATTATTGTAGACTCTCTTTTGTAAGTAGAAAGTGTTATATAAGCTACTAATATAATTAAATAGTCTTGAATGTATGAAGGATTTGTTATCCCATATAGAAAGATTGAGAATCACTTTACTTGTTTATATGTGTGTGCTAGCTTAGATAGGGCGAATCATTTGGGCTTGTTATGGGTCTATGAGTTATAATTTCGATATATATGTATACTTATATATTTAAATTTCATAGGCTAGCACTTGGCACAAGAAATTAATATCAGAATAGTAGATATAATAAAGAGGCAGAATGGCTAAGGAACATGTTATTAGATATGAAGTTGTGGCCATGACCGATGACAACCATTTCTTAGCATTTTGATAGTGAAGCAACTTTGTCTAAAGTTTATAATAAGAATTACAATGGTAAATCTAAGGATATGAGCTTGAAGCATGCTTATGTAAGACATTTAATATCTGAAGGGATTATAATTGTGGTTTATGTAAAGTTGTTGATAACTAACTTGAATGTACCGTTATAATTTGTAATATTCTGGTACATATTGAAGGATGAGTGGTAATCTCTTAATGAAATTCTTGAAATTATAGAATTTCACCTATGTAGACATAGAAGTGGAGTCGCTTCTAACAAAAGGTTTAGGTCTATCTTTTGTAGATGACTATGGAACTGGGATTAGCACATGGCTAATTAATAGTGCTGCCTTGATCATGGTCATAAGTTGAGATCATATTGTGTGTGTATGTGGTTGTTCCGATCTTTTCACATAAGAATTGTAGCTCAAAAGCGCTTAGCTGCCATCAATTATGTTAAGGTTTTGAACAGCTTACACTAAGTGAAAGTTCAAATCAAAAGATACTTTCATGATGCATAATATGTTACATTTGAGACTAAGTGGGAGATTGTTATATAAGCTATTTATATAATTGAATAGTCTTAAATGTACGAAGGAAAATATTATCACACATAGAAAGATTGAGAATGACTTCACTTGTTTATATGTGTGCTAGTTTAAATGGGTTGAATCATTTGAGTCTGTTTTGGGTCTATGAGTTATACTTTGTATTTGCTCATTTTGCTGTGACTCTTGGATAAAACACATTTATTCAGCATTTATATTCATTATTTGTCATTCTGTTTTTCTTTTTTCCTTCTCTCTCAATATTCAATCATAGAGAATAATTACAATGTTGTGTTATTTGTTCTGTATAATAGGGGAATTCTAGGAGTAAATTAGCGTTAAATTATCCCTCCAGCTTTTGTATAGGCCATAGGGGCTAATATTATCCTAAGGACAATATTTAATATCACGTCCTATTATACTACTTAGATTGTTTTTATTGTGTTTAGTTTCTTAACAATCTTATTTAAAAGAAAGATAACACCATATCACTAGTTCACTGCTAGCCTACTAGGCTATAGTCCCATACAAATATTTTCAACGAACATGCACAAGTACACAACCAAAATCACTTAATATATGTGTAATAATAATAATAATAATAATAACAATAATAATAATAATAATAATAAAATGAAAGATTAGTACTCCAATCTAAATATAACTGCTTGCAACATCTATTAGCATTGTTCATACAATCTTATATATTGATGATATATCGCTCCAATCTAAATTCAATTTTTAATTTAAATTACTGTAAATAAACTCTACATATTTTATTAGATTTTAAATAAATGTTAACCTCAAATAGTGAGTGGCATAACCATGATGGCCGGAGCGAGGAATGAGTAACAAAGTAAGAAAAATGCTATTTTAATTTAAACGAGTTAGTTTCTTGATTAGACAGGGTGGTGAACCACCTTTTGAACCATTACAACCTAACTAGTCACCTCAAACGAACCTTTTGTTTACATGAAATGAAAGGGAACTTTTTTGTTGGCACTTATTTGGAGTTATTACTTGCTATTTATTACCAAGTACAATTGGTTATATTCAGTTTATTGCCACTCACTAATCCTATTTTGAAACCTATTTTCAATCCACTTTAGTCAATAGTTTAGCAGTCGGTACAACTTCTGAATAGTCGTTACTCACTAGTTTAGTAATTTCAATTCAATTCATTCCAAAAGTACAAATATACTACTCTGTATTTCATCAGTATCATGGTCAGTTGTATCAATTTAACCAAAAAATTAAGCTTTATGATTGAGGCTCAAGAATAGGCCAAAAAATTAGTTTTACACTCTATCACTTTCCGGTTAAAATCACAACTTTGGGCAAATGTGGTACGTTACAACAAACATGCTTTACTTGTCAAAGCATAATGAATCCAAGCAATGAAAATCACATCAAATTTGCCAAATTTAAAGTAGGTACTATACTTTGTTGCTTGTTTTTCATGATGACTAGCTTTTCACTTTGACTTTTTTGACACTCATCATAATTTCATAATCATAAACACAATCATAATCATCATGTGACAATATAATCTATATTTACCAGTAATTAGGACATTATATTGCCAAATACCTATAGTATGATTAATTATATTAAGGTTGAAGTCAAGAATACGTTTTATATATAATGATCAATTTCTCCTGTGACTTATTTTGTTTTTGTAGGCTGTTTGTAAAGCAGCTTTGTTAATATTGTCAGATGTTACTTTGCTAAAACGTTTCCACCTAATGTCAATTTCAATGTTTCCCCCTGTTTTCAATATATGTGGTTTTATTTTTTTCATTATCATCTAAATTAACTCTACTATTTATCATAAATTTAATAACTAAGGTACATATAGTTAGTTATTCATAGAAAATATATATGCAAATGCAATTATCAAGACCCTTGTGGTCTAATGGTGTTGTTCTCGATCATCTTCCACACGAGTGGTCAAGGTCCAATTTTTGGAAGAGCATGGATTATACGGGAGGTACCTTGACAATGCGACAATAAGACATCACCAAAGCTTATTTCATTATCAAGAAACGAAATAAAAGAAATAAATGACACTATGTACCACACTAGAGATACAAATACATACGTACTATACATCAGGAGCAAGCTAGGTTTTCACACACGGCGTATGTCATTGTTTCCCTTGAACCATAGGCACAAATCATGAGTACGACTCTCAATACTCACCTTGAGAGAATACATTCAATCATTCCCTTCTCGATCGATCAAGGGGATGTTTCCGGTAACTAGAGTGGGAGTACGTAGCTCGGAGAAGTGTTTCTGATTCAATGCTTCTGACCCTTTAATCATGCAGCTAGATAAAATTTGATCTCCGTAAAGAACTAGGGGTCTAATTAACTTCAAGCCTCCATATTAAAGGCAAATTGCATGTTATTGCTTACCTTTAATTTCCATTTGATTATTCTCAACTCTTATTTATATACTTGTAGTCTTATATATGCAATTCTCACTAAAATCTAATTAATATCTTACACTAGTGATTGGATTACTCTATCTATTAATTAACAATTGGTTTTAAAGTAGAAGCCTATCGACTAAGTTTGTATGTGATCAATCTTTTGTTATTGTTCATGATTATTAGGGTCAACAAGATAGATTTAATTAGTCTAATGCTCCAACTAATTTGTATCATTCATTTGATGACTACGACAACCTTCTGAACTTATTTTCAGTTATGTTCAATTTATTTCAATTCATCAGTTCAATTTAATATTTTAGTGATGAAGTTCTGATGAGCCATTATTTTATATCCATTTCATTTAAATTAAGCCTGAATAAATTTACAAGAACATAATCTTAATGTAAATGTGATTTAACTAGATTTATATATGTCACAAAATTAAAGTATATAGTATATACACATGGAGAAATTTCTAAGCTAGCTTCTAACTATGAGAATATGTATGGACAAAAATGGGGGCAAAATTTAAAGTAATGCAGACAAAAAAAATATTTTCATTAATTAAGTGTCATTTTTATACATATTTACAATATTGCAACCGTAAGACAGTTAGAAACTGAGAGTCCCTCATTTATACATATTCCTCTTTCTCCACCAACCTGTATATTAGTCTATTAGACTAGTGTATAAAATTGGTCGCAATACAGTGAACCATACAAGCTATTGCTTTCAATTAGCTAGGAAATAGAAATAAGAGGTAGAAAACGAAATATTCATTGTTGAAGGGAGATATATGACTATTTAAACATAATTATGTATTTATTTTTAGGCCCAATACTGTTGAATACTCTAATCTTATAGTTGTTCAAGAGGTTTAATGATCCTCCCTCTATTCCTTTTTGTTTGATATGTTTTGACTTGCTCATATGTCAATGCATTTGTTTGACCTTAAATATCACCTATTGTGTATATGTAAAAATTATAATAATTGAATATTTATAACGTATTCATTAAGACGAATCAAACAAGACTTCATATGACTATATTATGTTTTATATATTTAAAGCAATTTAAAAGATTCTTTCATCTTATACATAGTATCAAGATTCTAAACATATCAAACATTTAGAAAAAGAGGGAGTCGTAATTAGTTTCTCCCGCCATCTATGTCAATGTGGCGAAAACTTTTAACTAAGAAATTTTTAATGCAAATTTGTTTGTTGTATAACTAGTTATGATTTTGTGATTTAAAAAATTGCAATGTTTTTGTTAAAAGTTAAGTAACGTTTCTTGTGTAATCAACAAATTATTTTATAGGACATTAGCTCTAAAAACTAGAATACTCCCATGATAAATTATGGTTATGGATGCATATGGTTCATATTATATGATGCCATCACCTATGATAATATATCTTAATAACGCATTTGTTTAATTCATGTAAGAGTTTTTCTCTAGCAAAAGTTTGTGGTCCAATGTCCAACAACAAATCCTTTGATCAAGCCACGGTAATTTAACTTCACAACGTTAGAATGACGAACACTATCAATGTTTTCGATCTTAAATTTAACAATAAAGAGTCCCATGAATTATTTATTAGAAAATAAATTCAACTAAAACTTTAAGCCAATGCTTACGAATAGATTTCATACTCTATCGCCCGCTCACATGAGACTATGTGGATGCATCATAGGCCGGTTTTCCCATACCATGAGGCCTGAGCTTATTAATGTTTTCCTTGAAAAGAAGGGTGAATGAGATTTCACTTCGTCACCTTTGTGTTGTACCAACACTCATAGCATACTAGATAATTAAAGCTTAATATGGTACTTGAATCTATATTATTGTTTTCAGTCTATGACTTGTGATAAGATAACCTTGATCTTGCTATTACAAATATCTACTACCTTCGTTTCACAATATTTGTATCGATTAAACATTTTTCCTTCCTACTTTATGTCAAATAGTTGCAAATAACGTGAAATGGAGGTAGCTAGCTTGCACGGACACACCTCCAATCTGCCGTACCCCGTGTCCGACACCGACACGACACCGACATACGTACCCACATTGACGTAACTGATTAGGCTCATTTGAGTGTTCCATAGCTTTTAAGTTATATTTCCCACTATAATTGTTTATGCCTTTTATGTTTTTAGTAGTTATTATGTTTAATAATCATATTATCATCACCAAATTTGATATTTACCTCTATATTCTATTGAAATTATGTAGAAATTTATATATTTTCTTTCATGTACTCATATCCTCAGTTTCTTCAATGGCGTTTTCTCGTACCCGTTTTTGTATCCGTATTTGTACCGGTATTCATTTTTGTGCAACCTTGGGAGGTAGTACTAAATTTAATATAATATTTTTTTTGTTGTTGTTTTTAATTTCCTAAATTTTCTTCCATACCGGCAGACACAAATTGTGTTGACCTCTGTACCCTCAAATTAGTCAAATGTTATAGCAATCTATTTTTTCTACTCCCTCCAACTCAAAATACTTGTTACATGTGACTTTTTTACTATTTATTCAATTCCTTTGACCATTTTGTGGTTCATGTACGTATATAAAAATATAGTCATATGAGATATTATTTGATTTGTCTTGAAGTATACTTTCCAAATATATAATTTTTATATGTATAAAATTAGAGATATTAATGTTTAAAAGATGTTTCAAAAACCATATAAATAGTAGATCTAGCAAGTAAAAAAAAATACAAAGCAGTAACTTTTAATTGTTTCAAATTAAGTGTATCATTACTTTTGTTTATTTTTCTAGGTGTTTGGTAAGACATAGAACACGTCAACGTTTTTGATTTGGCTACTTGTTATTGGCAATGCAGTTTTGCATGGGTATACTACGAAAGTGTAAAGGCCGTAAAGCCTCAAATTGTTGCATGATGGTATGTCAAATTAGGGGTGTTAATGATACGAGTCGAGGTCGAGTATCATTGAGCTCGACTCGAACTCGAAACTTAAAACTCTAACTCGACTCGAGCTCGAAAACTCGCGAGCTTTTATAATAGAGCTCGAACTCAACTCGGTAGGACGCAAAGTGAGCTCAGTTCGAGCTCGAGCTCGAATTGAATGAAGCTCAAATTCATAATAATGAGTAACCTGAAAATAAATTTATCATAATTGTCTTTAGAAGTAACTAATAGAAACAGAAGATTACATAATTACCTTAAAAACTTCCAAATTTATGTAGTTATGTGCTAAATAAATATTTTACATTTTTAAGAAAATTAGATCAATTTTTTATTGTTTAAATAAATAAACAATATTTTATTTTTTAAGTTTTATTTATTAGCTTGAATTTTGATGGTTGAGATGGAAATACATGAACGGCTAAATCGACACACAAGAACTTAAGCCATTAAGGATATAATTTTTAAAATTTGTTTGGGATACATTAAAAAACATTACTTATATATAATTATATATCGAGCTACTTACGAGCTTTTCGAGTCGAGTAGGGGCTTGCTCGACTCAACTCGTTTGAACCCCAAGTCGAGCTCGAACTCGAGCCAAGCTTATTTGAGTCGAGTGTTGACCGAGCTTTGACCGAGTAGCTCGCGAGTAACTCACGAGCTGTCTCGTCTCATTAACACCCCTATGTCAAATAAATGAATAAACAGTTAAGGTCTTAAGGAAACTAGGAAAGTATTGGACTATTGGTTTTTTCTTACCAATAGTTGTTGGCCAATAAACTACCCATGTAGAGCCCAAACGCAAGTCCATTGTTTAGTACTCCGTAAGTCTGATTGTAATTACGTAACGGCTTGAGCTATGCTCGGGTTATTAAAATAATCTATGTACAAAAAAAATTGCTATGTACTATATAAATATTATAAATAAAATTGATATACATAATTATGAAATTTATTAGATTTAATTTAAATTAGATAAATATTAAATACAAGCTTCCTACATTTATGGAAATTTGACCGTATTGTTGAAGCTATTTAAAAGATGTTTAATTGATGAAGCATTTCTCCAACTCTAGACTATTCGGGAAAGGTTTAAAGATTTGTTCATTTCACAACTTAATTTCAGTTCAATTTAGTCCAATTCAATCTCTAATTTCCTTATCTCATAAACAATTCATTTCAGCTATTGTCAGTTTAATTCTTAATTTCCACTTCCCTTTATTTTAATTGATGTATGATTTTCTCAAAACAAACAAAAAAAAAAGTATGCAGAATAAATTCCGCAAAGGTCATAAACTCAAAACCATAGGCTCTAAACTTTTATTTATTGAATTTCCTTGCAATTATAGTTAGTTCGTTTATCTTGTTTAATTTCTTGCTAGCTAGCAATTGTACTTATTCTCGATCAAATCCCTCAAAAACATAAACAAAGAACCATTATAATTAATTAAGGTTGACTGTCTTAGGTCCTGTTATGCTCGTCTTATTTTCAGCAAAAATAAGTTCAGTTCAGCAAAAATAAGTTCAGATCAGCAAAAATAAGTTCAGTTCAGCAAAAATAAGTTCAGTTCAGCAAAAATAAGTTCAGTTCAACAAAAATAAGCTCAGATCAGCAAAAATAAGCTCAGATCAGCAAAAATAAGTTCAGTTTAGCAAAAATAAGTTCAGTTAAAAAAATCTATATGTATTATGCAAATTAATTTGTACATGGATATTTATATGTGCACATCTTTTTAAATGAGAAATTATGGTATAAAAACAGTATAATATAATTTTAAAAATATTTAGGTAGCATTTTTGAAGAGAATATGTATTGTATGGAAATAATATTTAAAAAAAATATTTACATATGATTTTATATTTTTGATGGAAAATTGGAAATATATTATTTTATTTGAAAATAAATATATGTTAATATAGATATATGATAATACTATAATACATGGAAACTATATGATACTAAAAAGAAGATGATAAAATATTGTGCATTCCTTTGTCCATAAGATTCTTGAAATTTGAGGGGGAAAAATCAGATTATATATAAATTAGAGATTATAATAAATCAATTATTTTCACCTAAATAAAATTCAATTATAGTATATAATTGTCCTATAATTTTTAATGATTAACTCTTGTATACGGCCTGCTACACCATTTACAAATGGTGTGGCGGCCCAATTACTATATAGGCCCAATATATTTTTTTTGTTTTTTTTATTTTTAAATTTATTACTTTTTTGGCTTTTTTCCACTTTTCAAATACTCTCTCATCACTTTCTCTCTCATTCAATTCTTTGTACGAAGTATTGCTTTTTGTTTCCTTATTTTATTGTTTCACTTTTCAAATTCTCTCTCATCACTTTTTCTCTCATCTTCTCTCTCATTACTTTCTCTTTCATCAAATTCTATATATTTTGACTTTTGTTTTTTTATTTTTGTTTTTTTTAATTGTTTCTTCTATCTTCATCTTCTTCGTGTATTGTTCAAAGTCTTCAATTTTAGTTGAACGATGTTTAGACGCAAAGTGTTAGTGTTAGAGGACGTGAAATGAGTCGTTGTAGTGTTCAATTTCCAAATTGAAATTCAAGTAAGGGTTAATTATTTTGAATTATGTTGTTTTTGAAGTTGCAATTTGTATTTNTATGTTGTTTTTGAAGTTGTAATTTGTATTTTTTTTTTGCTTATTTTAGAGATTAATTAAAGGGTTACTTAACTTTTTCAGGGATTATTTAAATTTTTTAAGAATTACTAATCTTTCTTGAAGTGGTTACTCAACTTTTTCAGGGGGTTAGTTGTGTTTGTTGAAGGGGTTAATCAACTTTTTCAGTGGGTTACTAATATTTGTTGAAGGGGTTACTCAACTTTTTCAGAGGGTTACTAATGTTTGTTGAAGGGGTTACTCAACTTTTTCAGAGGGTTACTAATGTTGGTTGAACGGGTTACTAAACTTTTTCAGGGGTTACTAATTTTTGTTAAAGGAGTTACTCAACTTTTTCAGGGGGTTACTAATGTTTGTTGAAAGGGTTATTCAACTTTTTCAGGGGGTTACTAATGTTTGTTGAACGGGTTACTTAACTTTTTCAAGGGTAACTAATCTTTGTTAAAGGGGTTACTTAACTTTTTCTGCGGTTAGTAAGCTTTGTTAGAGGGGTTACTTAACTTTTCCGGGGATACTAATATTTGTTGAAGGGATTGCAGGTTATTTAACTTTTCTGGGGTTATTAATCTTTGTTGAAGAGGTTATTTAACTTTTTCTGGGGTTACTAATGTTTGTTGAAGAGGTTTTCTTTAATTTTTCAGTGGTTACTAATTTTTATTAAAGGAGTTACTTAACTTTTTGAATGAAATTAGGCTTTATATTGTGTTTGCTTGATTTTGTAGCAAAAGAAAAAAAAATGCTTAAATTAAAGAACTTACATAATGTCATAATGATGGTAAATGAAGAAATAAATAAAGTAGGTGGAGGAGAGAGAGAAAAAAAAACAACACATTTGTGAAGGAAAGAGAAAATGTGAGTGGGTGTGGCTTTTTATCCTGACGCTCGTCAGTTTTTTTTGTCGTTTTATGTCGCTCTGTTTGATTTGATGCGGCATGTTGTACAGAAAACACGTTCATTTTTAATTAGTATAAAACAAATTCAGCAAAAATAAGTTCAATTCAGCAAAAATAAGTTCAGTTCAGCAAAAATAAGTTCTGTTCAGCAAAATTAAGTTCAGATAAGCAAATATAAGACGAGGAGAACATGGCCTTATTCTTCAATATTCCCCATTATATGATAACGGGAGTTTATTTGATTTAGGGATCACAAACCTCTTCATCAGTCATCACCCTCCCTCTCAATAAAAATTTATTGGTGTGAAAAAAACTTTGAAAAGGGATGAGTGGATGACAAATATTGGCAGATCAAAAGCTATTGAGCACAACATATAAATACTTCCTCTGTTCCATATTGAATTGTGCAAACGTTGTTCAATATGCAACCCAATGCCCATTTTATATCGTTAATACCTAGGATTGTATGTTTGAGAAAAAAAAATAATGATATTAAATGTTAATGATGTATATATCAAGACGAATTAAATAAAACCCCACTTAATTGACTATACATACTCCCACTTATATATTGAGAGATATAATGAAAATTCTAGCTTCATGTGATTAGTGTCAAACACTTTAATTAAATACACAAGTCAATGCAGAATAGAGGGAATACAATTATGAAGCATTGCACCCCAATTATTTAATTAATATACAAAGAAGTAATACAAAGTATGATGTATAGCAATATAAGCAAGGTGGTACACACTTGACATTCAAAGTAAAACAACCCTTATTTCACTCCATCACATAATAATTGCAACAAATCATTACTATTCTATATCTGATCACGATCAAATAATAACAATTTGTTGTAACTATAGAGTGATAAAAGTAGTACATACATAGTACAGAATATAAAAGAAACAATGAAAATTAATAACGACCTTATTGAATACACACAAGTTAAAAAAATTGAAGCAAATGTTGGGATATATATATATATATATATATAGCTTAGCTTCAAATGTTTCGAATAGGAATGTGGAGACGTTCCAGTGGGTTACGCTTAGGTATAGTAATGTGGAGTATACAATATTTATATCTTCATATCAATATAAATTCTTATAAAGTTTTATTTCTTTTTTTGTGGAAAATTGGAAGTTACAAAATATTGAAGGATCTGAAGTTAAAGCATCATATACTAAAGAAAAAGAAATTATATAGAGAAGAACTAGTGGATGACTCGAGGAGTTGTCACAGTGTCATTTAGAAAAGAAGATTAGATTAAGGAACTACGGAAGGAGTTATGACATACATGAAAGAAAAAGAAGCATCATAAGCCTTTTCAACCTTTTTACCACAATAGACGATGCCATGTTGGCAAGCCAAATAGGATATCAAGTTAGCATAAATGTTAAGGTGACGTACACATGTTAGATTATCATAATTCTTATTGCGTTTCAATATATAACTAGTTTTTCCGCTTAGGTGGGCCTCAGACAACGTGTCTAATATACGTGTAACAATGAGAAAACAATTAAGATGCTATTTTAGTATGTTATATTTGATTTTTACTGGCCTTAGTTTGTTTTTTGTTATTGTTATTTTAAGTTTACTATTAAAACAATATATTTTAAAAAATTGGATAAAGGTCAATAAAAACAACTTGTTGAATTGGTGATTGTGTTGAATTTCCTTACATAGGTCTTAGATTAGATTTTTGTTGACATTATATTTCTGGTTGAATAATTGAATATAACTTATGTGTCTTACGTACATGGCGCAATGGTTGGGCGCAGCTTAAGTACCTTGCATACATAACGCAATTATGGTGAGGATTGAGGAGGCTTATATGGCGCACATACATTGTCTCAAACGTCTTTTTTAATGATGAGAGAAATAATTAAAGCATTGTTTGAGAACAATGTATGTATATTAAAAATAATCTATAAGACATTAAAACACTTGGGTGAGTTGGTAATTGACTTGGATTATGTAAGACAGGTCATGAGTTCAATCCTTGTTGCTATTGTATACGTGGCACAATGCAGGTAAAAGGTGAGAAGATTATGTGGTGAGTTTACGTTGTTGTTAGAAACGCCTTTTAATATATTGTATGATGATAAAACTATTGCCTCGGGTACTACTATAAAAGATGGTAAATTTTGCTATGTTAAGTGATCGACGTAGCACACTGACATTTTGTAGAGCTCCATGCGACTCCGTTCTTTGAAAGAAAAACCTTTTAATATATTGTTCTGACTGTTAGTTGTAGTTTTAAGTTTACCACTAAAACAATATATGAAAAAAAAAGATTATAAGACATAAAAAACATTTGGTTGAGTTGGTAATTAGGTTACTGACATGAAAGGGGTCCTAGTTTCGATCCTCGTATCATTATATTTCTGGGTGTAGGTATTATATGATTTGTTGCATACGTGGCGCAAGTTTGACAATAACTTGCATATGTGGTGAAATTCTGGTGAAAGGTGGAGGGCTTACGTGGCGTGTACAATTTGTCTCAAACGCCTTTTAATATATTGTATGATGATTGATTGATTACTTCATATAAATAATTTTGCACTTTTTCTTTGGAGTGATTTGACATTACTTTATGGCACTATTACATTGATAAGTAACTACAACACCTTTCAACCATTTTTTTCTAAATTGAAGCTCATTGCACCTAACATATGTTTATTTATATAAAATAGTCAGGGTGATGCTGCGCGCATTGCGCACGGTACAATATTTTTATATACTTTGAGGACATGTCCTATATTGACAATTGCGTGCGTGAGTGCTGCGCACGATGAAACATTTTTACATGCTTTCATGAGACTTGCCCAATCTTGACAATGAGATTTGAGAAAGTCGTAAGCTTTGGTCTTTTGCTAAACATTATTACATCACTAAAAGGTTGCTTGATTACTTTTGAAAGTTGGCGAGTATATGAAGAAAATATTAAAAAATAAAATGAAATAAACAGGAAATAGATTCTTACGATTTGCGTTGTCAAGCTGCGCCCTTTATTGCTCATTGCCTATTATGCTTCCTCATGCACCCTTGTTGCCCACTTTCAAAATAACTATTGTTAATAATATACAACCCCTATCTTATTTATTCAAAATCAAAACTAAAACCAAACAAATTTGAAAATCAAAATCAAAACCTAACTAATTCGAAAATCAAAATAAATAAATCAAAACTAAAGCCAAACTAATTAGAAAATCCAAACCAAAACCTTACTAATTCGAAAATCAAAATCGAAAACTAGATGTTAGCCATGAAGATTCTTTAGGAAGGTGTATATATCATTATCTATAACTATACTAAAAGTATTGTATTATTAAGGAAATATGATCAACCGGTCTAGGCCTTCATTTTTCGACATTTGATCGAATCGAAAAACCAAAATCCCCATATTCTTTGGACACTTAGACCAAAATCTCTCAAGGTTATGTTTCGTTAATCTTATCTAATAAATTTTCTAATATGTTTTGATTTTATTTTCTAATCTGAGACTTTGACCATAACTTTACACTATATAGTAAGCAAAGAAACATCAAAGTAAATATCATTATGTTCATAGGAATATAAATTTTATTATTTGTATCAATATGAAATAAGACTTATCTATCGTTAAATTAAAACTAATAAGAAGATACGACTCAAACTCTTATGATATATTTTGATTTTTTCTTAAGTTAACATATCTAAAGTGATTTTTTTTTTTCATTTAAGCACTAGAATGCTTATATAAGCAAAACTAAATATAGCCATCCATTTAAAAACTGATTCAACTACATTAAAATTCCGATTTAGACCATAATATGCACATCCATCTCGTATATAAGTTGCGTCTCTAAGACAAGAAGGTTAAACGAGTCTAAACTGACTCTTTGCCTCCAAAGTCCAAATTAAAAGGTCATTCGCAATCAAAATTCTCGGAATTTTCTTCTAAAATGGCAACATTCTCTCACTTCCAACCTCACTTTCTCTCACTATCTTCTCACACTTCTCTCACTAACACTTCTTTGTCTTTCTATAATCATCATCGTCATTCTTGCATTCACTCAAATCCCCGTTATTTCAATGCTCAATCTTCTATATTATGTCTTGCTTCCACCAAAAAATCAAGGTATTATTTCCTCTTTCCTTCCAATTGCTATGTTTTTTTTCTCTTGTAAGAAGGTCTCTTGTCCAAAAAATGAAAATATATCTTAACTTTTTACCTAAAATCATAACTTTTTTAACTAGTATTTGTTTGTTGGTAAAAAGTTATGATTTTTCGGTTAAAAGTTACGGTTTTTTTGGCTTAAAGTTCCGTAATTAAGCAGTTTGATACGAGACTAGCTAGTTTGAAGTTGGGGTTTTGTTTTTGTTGGTGGGTTAATGATATTTTTGATTGAATTGTTGCAGGCCAAGTAGAAAGCTATTGGGGGATGAAGAACTTTGTAATGTTCTAAGAGAATTTGTGGTTTCAGTTGGATTGCCTGAGGGTCATGTTCCTTCTACAAAGGAGCTTTCTCAGCATGGAAGGTAAACCCTTGTTTTGTATTGGCTTTTCGAATCGTCGTTTCGTTTATTGTTTTGTTTGTTTGTTGTTGATATTATGATTGTTAAGGTTGAATTATGTGTTTGGATGAATTGTGTGGAAATTGGAGGTAATCTATATATGATGTTGCTTGTTATTGATGTTTTTAGAATGAATTTTATGTTGTGAAAGTTATGAATATAGGATGCACTAAATGTTGTAGTTTGAATGAGGAGCGAAAATTTGATGTTCTATTGATGAGCAATGCTGGTTCCATCAGAAATTTGGCCTCTTGGGAGTGAAATTTGCTTCTTAATAGTTCCTATTGTTAGCTTATATGAAAATCTTAGGATTTCCATATGAAGTTCAGTAATTTTCTCCAACCATGAGCATCATTTGCATCTTGGGTTTGCGTTTGATTTTTACATTAACATCCGATGAAAGTGAATTTGCCTTTGCGAAAGGTGTATCCATGATACCCCATGGAAGAAAGAGGCCTAATATGTTTAATAAGGCTTCAATGGTTTTACCCTTTCTTATAATTATTGAACTTGTTAGATCAAGTTTATGAATGGCGGCTTAGTGATAATCAGAAGTGGGTTTGGTATGGTCTTACCTTCCTAGATTGCATAAGAGTCTTATTGATGTGAAAATTAGACTAAAAGGTTTATGGATTATCTTTAAGTCACGTCTTTCATTGCGCGTGTGTTCTATTTTTAATTTACGAGAGATTATGTATTCACTATCCATGGCATGCAGAGTTGGTTATGTGTTTGCCTTTGGTTACATCTTTTTATCTGCAGGAAAGACCTTGCAAATATTGTTCGAAGGAGAGGACACAAGGTAATCAAAGAGCTTCTCACTAACTCTGCTGAAGAAGCAACTAGTGGATTTGATTCACGCAGAAGCTTAAATGGTGAATTCAATGAAGTTAGTGATCATGAAGAAACAGGTCACTTTAGTAACTTTGTTTTCCAATTTTTGGTTGCTTACCTCCCAACTTTTTTGTTAATTGCTCTATCTATATAAAAGGTCAGGAAGAGAAGCTGAATGATATGATTGAAGGGGTAGAAGTTACTCCTTCGATAGATTACAGTTCTAATACTGGGAATAACTTGGTGGAAAATCAAGAATCATCTTTCGTTTCTAGCAATGAAAAAGATCCTCCAATGTCCTTGCAGGAAAAGGTGGAGAAATTTATGAAATATGGACAATTAGATGCAGTTGAAGGTAAGTCAGATACCCCAATTTAATTTTCTTAAATTTAGACCAAAGTTTATATGCATCAAAGATTTTTAATGTTTAAGGAGTGTATTATTCTTTTGTTATTGTGATTCTAAGACTCTTCTTGTTTGGCCTTATAGTTTACATTTTTACACTCCAAACAACTAGTCGTCAGATGTAAAGTTGGCTGTAGGCTTAAATTTTTTGTACCCTACATTAGGTATTTCTTAATTTACTTAGAAAGATTAGGCTCTCTCCAACAATTAATTTGATGTTAGTGCTGTCTGCTAATAACAACAGTTTGCTTATGCCTCATTCTTTTCTATCAGATGATTCTTGTGGAGATTTTAAAGTAAATGACAGTGGCCAAAAATCATATCATGAGCAGAGTTCAGATAAAGGTGAACCAGTTATATATAGTGAAGCAGATGTTAGACTCTTGGCCCATGGTAGCAACAGAAACTTTGGACAAAATGGCAGCCTACTAGCAACGATGATTTGTCCTCCTACAATGTAAGATAATATAAAAGATTCTTGTTCAACTTATATGTATTTACTCCTCATTTTCTTTCTTCTCTTTGAATGGCTAGATCTTGCACCTTTGAAGATGTTATCAAGTATGTTCTGAGAATATTTGTGTTTGTTTATTTCTAAGAGTTGTGGACCTTGTGGGTAGGGCTATACATAGAATGGTCTGGACCGCACCAAACCGCATACCAAACCATATTTCTGCGGTCTGGTCTGGTCTGCGGCCCAAAATTTATGGTCTGGTTTTTTTTAAGCTAGACCGTAATTTTTGCGGTCTGGTCTGATTTTTTATTTTTTTTACACCAGACCAGATCGTAAACCGTAAATAATTATGGTTTGTTTTAGATTTGTGGTATTGCAAATATGCAACCTTTTAAATTTGTAACCCTGTATGGCTTTCCATTTTATGATTGATTGATAGATGTTATATTGTCATTTTCTGTTATGAACTTGCACTTGGTTATATAGGTAACCTTATCGTTTGTTGTGTATTAGCATTTCGCACTATAACGTTATGCTTCATAAAATCTTTTAGAAATTGCGGTTTAACCGCAAATCGCACTAGACCAGACCGTTTAAAAAATTGTGGTTTGGTCTGGAAAACACCCAGACCGCAATTTTGCGGTCTGGTTTGAACCTCAGACCGCACCAGACCGGACCGTGTACACCCCTACTTGTGGGTAATTATATTGTTGCTTAGCATGTCAAGCTAACAATTTATCCATTCTGCCCATTTAACAGGCTGTTAGATCAGATTTTGAATATGCTGTGATTATTGTAAAAAGATGCGCATGAATGATAGATTCTAGCAAAAGCAATGAACCCTCTCTTTGGTGCCATTTACATTATTTGTATATGACTTTGTAGTTGTGCCAAAATGACTTCAAATGAACTCGTATAATTCTTTATTTCCCTTTGATATTCGTAACTTTTCCCCCCCCCCCCCAATCTTTTTTTTTATTGTGTTGAAGTTGCAATTTCCAAAATTCTAATCTTCACAACTAATTCAAAAACCGTGCTAAACTAGTTTGCAAAAAATATTATTGGAAGATTTCCCAAGGTCTTTAGTTAAAAAAGAATTTTATTTATTGGGAAAATGGAATAGTTTCCTATCACCATTGGTGTACTCTGAGGTTCTATGCCTAGCCCTTTCCATTTTTGCCATAGTTATGGTTGAATAGACAAGTTTAAATCAAGATGATATTCGTTGGTGTATGATGTTTGATTGATGAGGCGAAAGTAGTGGGAAGTAAGTTGGAATTGTGGCGAAAGACTTTGGAATTATGTGGTTTTAAGTTGAGTAGAAGTAAGACAATATATGGAGTGTCAATTTAGTGGGACAAAGAGCAATATCACATGCTCGATTAGTCTAAATGGAAGGAGGGTTCAGTGTTTCAATTGCTTTTGCTCTTTAAATTCCATTTTTCAAAGGATAGTGAATTGGATAGGGATGTGGCTCACATGATCAATTTAGGTTGGTTGAATTCTTGAAGTGGAAGGGAACTTCTGATTTTCTATGTCATCTGGGGTATCCCAATAAATTGGAGAGAAAATTTTACCGCACAACCATTGGGCCACTACTGTTGTATGGGACTGAATGTTGGGCTTTGATATATTGTCATTTTCATAAGATGAGCATGGCAAAGATGGATATGGGCATACAAGAAGGATAAAATAAGGAATAAGATTTATTTGGAAGAAAGTTAGAATACGATGAAGAGTTATCATTTAAGATAGTTTGGACTTATAAGACAGAGACCGAGTAATGCGCTAGTTAGGAGGCTAGAATAGTAGTAACAAGATGGACAGAAGAGAGGTAGAGAAAAACCTAGCAAACTTGAATGAGGGTGGTTGGTGGAGGTTTGAGGCTACTAGGGCTTAAAGAGAACTTGGTGTTAAACATAGAGAATGGAGAGGGAAAATCTCCATAGTTGACTTTTGTGATTCCTCTTATTGATTCGTGTCTAGCCGACTTCAATTTAATTTTTGACTAAAGCTTTATTGTTATTTTCAAAGATACATTACATAAATGATTTAGGCAGAATATTGTTTAATGGAGAGATGCCATTCTCTTGACTCTTTCCCATTGCTCGGTTAGTACAAAATGAAGATGCTGTAGTGAACCTATATATGCTTTTGAGTTTTGGCTATAGCATGGCTGATTTTGTTTAATATGGTTTGTGCAATTAATGTCTTTTAAAGGACCTGTGATAATGCATTTGCAAAACTTTTCTATGGCGTTATAGGGATAACTATTCATCAGTTCAAGGGTCACAAAGCACTGATTTTGACAACAATATGCACATCGAGGTTAATTCTGAATCCTTAATTAATTTTACTTTATAAGTTGGAGTTTCTTTCCAGTGTAGGACCTTTGATATTCTTCTATGCACCATACAGGCTGGCAAAATGAACAATCAAATCGAGGTCAATCATCTCAAACAGATGTTGGTAATCTTTAGCTCATTTTCACCCCACTGAAGTTGCTCATATATGTTTTGATAATGAGAATAACTTGTAATTTTGGTAAAACGTTGTATCTTAAAATTGCTACTGTGTTGCATTTGCTTAATTGCTTCCCTGCTTCATTCCATTTATTTATCCTTATTGTGCCTGTATTATATGCAGCATCAAAAAGAGTTGGAGTTATCTCGGCTGAAGCAAGACATTGAGAGGGAAAAGGTAGCTTATTCCAAAACCTAGAGAGTCAAATTAGTGAATGAAGCTTATGTCTTTTGTCATATTTATTTCTTTTTGATGCAATGTGGGAAATCGGGTCAGTTGTCAAAATTTCCACATGATCATTCCATATATTTACTCAACTTCCTTACAAGTGCATGTTATAATTTGATTTGGAAATGATAAGTTCGCATCAACCAAACAGGAGGAAAGTAGAGTGGGAGAGAATACAATGAGTTTTTAATCTCCCAAATTCCCATACAACTCTTCACTTCTTAATATCGATTTCATTACCCTTGTGCTTCTCAGAGGGGCTCATATCTTAGGTTGGTTTAAGGGTTTTGGGTTGGTTTAAGGGTACTTGAAAGTTGAAACCTTGGTGTAAGACACAAGGTGGCACTAAATGCGTATCCATTTTATTTTCAGTGCCAAAAAATTCTAATTGAAGAGATTTCTCGTTGAAGTACAATAGAAAGAAGTAAAAAAACAATTAGAAAGGCCTTGCACTTTCACAGGTGGAAGGAAATTGGGTCGGTGATGTAATAAAAAAGTAAATTATCACTCCGGAAAAGAAACGGGGAGGGATGGGGTGGTCACATGAATATGTTCTAGGTTGTTTTAGGACTTCAGTACCTCACCGATTTTAAAGTATGTGTATGCAAAAATTCAATCACATTCTTTTAGAAGATAAAACATTTTACTTTGATCATGTGTAATATTTCTTTCATTTGCCACTTATCTGAAGAATGTTCCCACAAGTTAGGTTGTCTTTGGCCAACAGTTTTGGAAAACTGTTCTTATGACTGTTTGGTTACTCAATGAAATTACTAAAGGTAATAAAACTACTTTCAGGTGTTCCACTCTCTTAAAATGCGGGAATTAACTCATTGTGCTCCCTTAAAAAGTTCTACTTCCTGCATTTTCAGAAGTGAAATTATAAGCAGCAAATAAAACTCGATCATGTCTAGTTTATTCTATCATCAAATATAGTACAAGGGCTACATGCTCTGCTATTGAGTAGTGATGTTGCCTTACCTTACCTCCATTCCAAATGTCCTTGCATTTACATGAAATACCATTTCTGCAGCAAGCTCTGTTAATTTTGCAAGCAAAAGCGGAAAATGAAATTACCAAAGCTCAAAACCTTATTTCAGAAAAGGATGCAGAACTAAATGCTGCTGAAGAGAGCCTTTCTGGACTAGTGGAGGTAATATTTCCCTGATATTTTTTCATTTACATAAATGCCTTGTCAATTGGTCGTTGATTTTCCCTTTTTTTTTTCCTGACAATGGGAAGTGATCATTCTTCTGATTGTCGGATTCCTTGTGCTTTTAGAAGTATTTCAGAATTTTAATTTGCTTTTATTTGTGATATTTCTTCAGAGAATAAGGTTTTGCTTTTCGATTCTTGATTTGAAGTTGGTCTAATACATTTTTCTTTTGGTTTTTTAGGCTAAGATTCAATACTCTGGAGAAGGGAAAATGGTAGAGGTGGCAGGTAGTTTTAATGGATGGCATCAAAGAATAAAATTGGATCCGCAGCCATCATCTATTGTAGTAGACCCTGTTCGATCCAGGTTTTTTATCTGTCTCTCAAAATTATTCACTTTTGTTGCTTGTGCGGATGAAATTTCTAAAGGGAGTGAAAAAAAAAGGGTAAGAGGAAGGGTTGTGGTAAAAAAGGGTTGAATTTTATGAACTGACATTGCTGGGCAGAAATTCCTAGGATGATGATGATGCTCGAGTAAATGAAGATTTAAATACTAAATTGGAAGTACAGGAACTAATGATATGTTTTATGCATTTGAGAGGCTAAAAGAAATTCAAACCTCACACTATTTTTCTGATCATCTCCTCTTTACCAAAGACAATATGTATTTCTCCTCTCGTTCCGGTGACTTCCTGCTTCCACGTCAACCTACTCATAGCACAGTAGCAATTAACTCTCTTGACCTATCATACAGTAAACTTGAGCATCTATCTTTGCGCTGATGCTCAATTTTGCAGGAAATCTAGGCTGTGGTCAACAACTTTGTGGCTCTATCCTGGGGTGTATGAGGTGAGACTATCGATTATATTTTGATTTATCCTAAGTAAATAAACACACTATTCTATTTGTTACTGTAATGTTTATAGTTCATAATAAAATAGAAAATGATTTTCTCAAGCTTCTATTAGTAACAATTATTATTATAATGCTTACAAATATATATCCACCTTGCTACCCTGTCAATATGCAGATAAAATTCATTGTTGATGGGCATTGGAAAATTGACCCTGAAATAGAATCAACCATCAAGGGTGGTATAGAGAACAACATTCTTCGAGTTGTTCGATAACATAGTTTTGATTATATTTGGTGTATTTCGAAGCTGATTTTCAAAGAGTTAGGTTCTGGAGCAATAGAAACAGTCCTTAGTAAACTACTGCAGAGGAATTTGATGAAATGCCAGGTTTTGCGTTGTTTGCCTTGCTAATGTGGAGCTTGTTGTTTAAAATCCTTCTTTGTGGACATACATACCAATTGCCAATCGGTGGTCATGGTTTTACTTCCTGTTTTAGTTGCAGCTATTGCTCATAATTCTGTCACCAGCTTCATTTGGCTGTCAAAAGCGAAGACTAAATAGGATAGATGAAGAATGTATGTGTAAATAGTCATGTAAACAAAAAATTTTGTACTAGTACAAATATTCTAGGTTTCCTTCATTTTTTGTTATTTAAGTTGTATTTGAAGTAGTCATCGATATATGATTCAATGATTGTTCTAATTTGTGTGGGTTTTGACACTTTAATCAATAATTAATCGTCACTGTTTGAATATTTGAATATTTTTTCTTGGAGAGCTCTGGATCTGATCTATTGTTAGTTCTAAATTCTAGATTGAAGGATTTATTTTGTGAATATATATATGTTCAGTGAATAAATTATTCGCTTAATCAAGTTCGCAATAATTTACAAGTATGTATCATTTTAATACTTGTAGATTATCATTTTCTTATCCATATCACACTGTATCCGGTACACAAGGAGGAATTTTTGACATCTAACAATGAGATGTTTAAGGGAGGATATCACATGGCGTTTTTATAAATATATGCAAAAGTAGGGGCTGCATTGTTAGTGTATATGTTATGTAAAAGTAGGGGCTGTATTGTTAGTGTATATGTTATGTATTTTACATATATTTACAAAAACATCATGTGAATATCCTTTCCTTAAACATCTCACTGTTAGATGTGGAGAATCCCTCTCGTACACAAGGCTTTCATGGTAACAACATATGAGAATATCCTACCTACCTAATTTAGCGGTGATTACCTTAGTTTTCCTCCATACAAAAAGAAAGAACAAAAATTTTCTAATAGAAAGTGACAAGCTGTTCTTTAATACTCCAAATGTCACCACTTTTTGTAGGCCAAAAAGAGCGTGTGGCGTGTTCACTCCTTTGCCGCACTTTCTTTGTCAACGCCACACTCTCTAGCACCTCTTATGCTATCTCTTTTTATCAATTTCCAACTTCTTAGCTAACTAAAGTGTTCATCATTTAGCTTTGTGCTAACCATATAAACAACTTCAATTTTAATCAACCCCAAAAAAAAAAAAAAAAAAAAAAAATGGCTTTAATGTTTAACACCTTTACAACATTACCATTAACAAGTTTTGGTGCTTCCAAATTTCCTTATGTTACTAGTAACATTACAAGTCATTGTTCTTGTAATTATTCATTGTCAAAATTATCAACCAATTGTAAGGTTGAAGCCTTTTCTGGAAGAAAAAGTAGAGTTTTATGCTTTGGAGTTGACATGAGTAGCAAAATGGAGGATATTGTAGTTAATGATGATGATTATCATGTTAATTATGAAAATAATGATGAATTGGATATGAAGAAAGAAACTATGCTTTACTCTTTTAGTCCTGTGTCATTGATGTTATTAGCTGCTCTCCCTGGAGGTATTGCTTATTTTTTATGCCTACTTTGATTCTTCCGCTCTATATTAATCGTAACATTTTCGGTCAAAGTGTTGCAATTGTTATGGAGCAGATGAAGTATATTTTTGTAATTCAATTTACGTAATAGTTTTTGTGTATTCCTATTTTTCGGTTTGCTACTTGTTATTGAGTAGTGCTTATGTAATATTTTAGAATAGGTGATAACAAAACATACTAAGATAATGTATTTGGCATTGTGACAGTAGTTTTACTTGAACTCCGTCGATAAATGTAGCAACATTGATGTTGAATTTCGTCTGCATTACTGTATATATATGTAGTGCTTCATAACAAGTTAACAATCTAGCACCTCAACCTCAATTCTAAACCCATACCTTATAATTTCACCGAACCATACGCTCGAAAAAGAAAATATATGCAGCTTGTTGTACTAATGATGCCATGTTTGTGCAACATAAATATGATTGGTAGCTGAAACAGTGAGGTCTTTGTTTGGACCATTTGCGGAGTTGATTAAGACATGGAACCTTCCTGGTTGGCTTATTCATTGGGGTCATCCCGGCAACATGGTATGATTAATCTTGTCTGTCTACCCTTGGACATAATCCCTCCATTCTGTGATACTGATTGCTTATGTAATTAATTGACTGTTATTATTTTTACATGTATAGGCTGTGGTACTTTTCGCTATGGGGGGATATGGTACTTATCTTGGCTTCCGGATACGAAACTCAGATGATGTGGTAAGTCATTCATCTATTTTAATTTCTGTGGCCGGATGATTACAGAACGACAACACTAGCTGGTGTCAATTCAATGCTGGATCAGTATTGATTGTAAAGTAGCCTAGAAAGTTATAGTGTGAACTAGCTTTGTTGGTTAAAAAATGTGGTTATTTGAAATGGAATGTTATTTATTCATAACCTGTTAGGGCTCTCTACGCACTAAGACGCGAAACAAGTTTTATGGTAACTATTCTTTTAGTATAAAGCTGTTTTGTTTGCATATCGAAACCAAGTTTTTAACTTTTTAACAAGGTTCAGCAACCATGCTCTATTATATATGAGGCAAAATTATGTTGTCCAGACTCCAGATGTACTTGTTTGTACATTCTCTGTACATACTAATGATGTAACAAATACATCCTCCTTACTTTCATACTGTAACAATATGGTCATTTGGCAGGAAGAGAGGGCTAAAGCCAAAGACCTGCACCCGAAGCTATTGGGGGGCATGTTTTTCTTCTTTGCTCTAGGTGCAACTGGCGGTGTTATATCTTTGCTCACCTCAGATAAACCTATCTTCGAAAGGTATGTTCATTTTTATCAAAATAGTCGCTCATATTATTATCATCGATTAAGTCTAAGGTCAGATGGGTCTGACTAGATGCCGGATCATGCACGTAGCAGTACAATAGTAGTTACATCCAAAGTTAAGCTAAGCAATTTTAATTGGACCATTGTAAACACATTTTCTGCCATCTTACAGTACAAAGAAAGGTGAACTAACTAACTAATTCAATGTTTGGTTGCAGCCCTCATGCCCTCACTGGTTTAATTGGCTTAACTCTTTTGACCATACAAACAATCTTACCTGCACTATTTGAGGTAAGTAATTTATCTTGTTATCATTGCTTGTTTTACAATTAGTTGATTGTTTATATGAGTATTTGTTTATTGTTGGTATACATGGTGGTTTTAATAACAGTAATTAAACAATATACTTCGTATTATGACATTCAATTATCAAATTTGCTTGAACAAAAAAACAACAAAAACTAATCACGTTTGATTAACTTCTTACCACCTTCCATCTTTGATCAGGGAAACCCTGGGTTGAGGAATGTCCATGGTATCTTAGGCAGTGGGATCATGACGCTCTTTCTTGTCCATGCCGCCTTGGGACTTCAACTTGGGCTAAGCTACTAAACAGATACCGAGTTCGTTTCACTTCTCTCGTTGACACATTGATTGAGTATTCAAAGTAATAATGTGACAACTAAATTTGTACGAGAGTAGAGATTTCATTTCGTAATAGTAGACAATGCTTAGACTGACAGGCTGTTAGAAAAGGATTCAGATTTAATACAAGCTTAATACCTCCGACTTTTATCAATATCTTGCGAATAATGATTCATTTTACAACCTTAATCAAATCAACTTGTTGTCAATGCAACAAACTAAACTTTCCTCTGAGTTGGTGTAGTTTTATTGTGAAACTAAGTTCGCCTTTGATTTGATTAAAAACCATTTTGAACCAAGTTCCATTTTTAACCGAAAACTATTAGTGTAAACAATTTTCACTTTGAAGTTCCAAAAAAGTTCAGCTAGAAAACAGTCTGTAGTATTGAGGTGAAGGAAGATTAGATACCATGATTTTCCACATATTGCTGAAATTTGGATTTAAACCAGTTTTCAAAAGTAAGACAGTTTTCGACTTTTATTGAATTGCAACCTATACCTGAAAGGCTGATAGCATATGCAGAGTAGCAACTGACCAACATCGGAACCATCAAATGGATCATTAAAAAAAAGGATGCAAAGTTAATATGAATGTGATGATATTGCCACAATTGAAACCTGAAGAATTTTAATCAAACAGCTTTCTTCCTGCTGAAAATTAGCATTAAAAAAAAAAAAAAAAAAAAAAAAAAAAAAAAAAAA